>WOXC01001233.1:0-200212 GCA_011680675.1 Gymnobelideus leadbeateri
CTAGCAATACGTAATAAATCAGTATGCTTCGTTCAGTTACGTATTGCTCTTCTCCTTGATATTCCTTTTTTTCTCTAGGTTTCCATGATTTAACTGTATCCTAGTTCTCCTCTTGTGATGATAATGGGAATTTGAAGATCTTCCCTGTCCCTTAATAGACCTAAAGGAATTTGAAGACCTTCCCTGTTTTGAAGATATACCCTGCCGCCATCCTTCTACCTATATGACTGCTCCTTCGCAGTCTTACTGGATGTATCTTCATCCAGGTTATACCTGCTAATAGTGGGTGACTCCTAGGGTTCTGTCCTCAGACCTCTTCTTTTCTATGTATATACTATTTCTACTTGTTAATCTCATTCGCTCCCATGGATTCAACAATCGTGTCTATGCCTATGATTATTACATCTACTTAACCAGCCCTAACCTCTCCCCTAACCTGACTCACATATTGAATTTGTCATCTTGAATTGGATGTTCCATAAACATCTGAAAATCAAGATTCCCAAACATAACTCATTATTCTCCCCCATACTGCCCCCCCCAAATTTTTGAACTTCCCTATTACTTTTAAAGGTCCTACCATCATTCCAGTCACCTAATCTCACAACGTCGGTGTCATCCTTGATTCTTCAGTTTCTCTCATCCCTTGTATTGGATCTGTTCCTCTGACCTGTCAATTCTACCTTTGTTAACATCTCTCATATAGGCCCCTTCTCTATTCAGACAGTGCCACTATTCTTGTACAGGTCCTAATCATCGATATCTGGACCATTGCAAAAACCTACTGGTTGGTATCCTTGCCTCAAGTTTCTCTCCGCTCTAGTTCAATCTATAGTCAGCTATCAACATGAATCTCCTTAAAGTACAGGCGTGACCATGTCAACCCCCTGTTCAATAAACTCCAGTGGTTCCCTATATCCTCCAGAATCAGATATAAAATTCTCTTTTTGGTTTTTAAAGCCCTATTTAACCTGGCTTCTTCCTATCTTTTCAGTCTTATATATTAAGACTGACCATCTGACTCGATCCTGTGCTTCTATCATAATTCTCAATTACCTAAGTAAGGAATTTTTTTCTTTCTTTAATAACAGAGAAGTATTAAGGTTAAAGGAATTTGAAAAAAATCTTTTTCTATGTGTCAAGTTTTAAAGAAACCCGGCATTCCATCTAAAGAACTTATGGGGATTGAAAGTATATTAGAGACATCCAGCAACATTTCTTGGGTGACTGTCTAGGGTGTTTTAAGGGATAGTAGTCCTTTCCATTTCTATCATCATATCTCTCTTTACCTTCTTGACCAAGATTTTCAAATGATTAGCACTCTGTATTTCTAAAAGTAGCTGAGTATCACGGTTGACTACAGTAGTAATGGAAATAAAAACTAAGTCATACCAGGCTAGATTGAAGGAAGTCCAGATGTTGAGCCTGAGGAAGGAAAAAAAAGGAAAACATGACAACTATCTTCAGATCTTTTGTCTGTCCTAAGGAAGGGGAATTAGATTTGTTCTTGGCTTCAGGAAAGAGAACTAAGACCACTGAGTTATCATGATAGGAAGCCAAATTTAATTCAGCACACCAAAACCCTTCCTAATAATCAGAGACATATAAAAATGAAATGAACTACATCATGAGAAACAGAGTTCACCATCACCAAACATTTAAGTAGAAGCTGGATGACCACTTGTTGGAAATATTGTAGAGAAACTCCATCCACTAGGTAAAGGACTGGACTAGGTAGCCTCTATGATGCCTTCCAACTCCAGGATTCTATTATTCTATATGTGATTCATAAAGTTTTTTTGAAAAGTTTCATTGAAAAACTTGCTTTTGCTTTAGCATTTTCTAATTTTAATCTACTAATGCTCCTTTTATTTTGCTTTTGGGGTCAATTTTCATTTATTTTTAAATATATTCTATTACCAGATACAGTGATGTATAGTGAGAAGAATCAAGAGAGCCCATGATAATGCCCTTGATCCCAGCTGTGTTGCCCTGAGCAAGTCACTTCACTTCACTTTTCTGAACCTTGCTTTCCTGAATTATAAAAGGGGGAAATAATGTTTCACAGTGTTGTTATGATGATCAAATGAGCTAATGTATGTGAAGTATAAATCTTAAAGTGCCATTCAAATGCCAATTATAGTTATTGTCTGTGGAAGAAGGTAGGAGGTCTGGAGTTAGAGAGGGATGAGATTCAGCTTGATTAACTAAAGCAATAGGAATGAATGGGGAAGGGAGGGGAGATGAAAGAGGTTAGGAATGAATGGGGGTGTTTGAAAGAGGTTATTGGCAGGTGGAGGGGAATTGGCATTGTGATGTGTAATGTTAACGGATATGAGCTCTTCCCCACCCATTAATAGGCCTCACATGGAGCCCATTAAGGGAAGCTTATTGGGAGGGGGGGCACTTGCTTGTAGGAAGACTTTCACACCTTTTGTTAATTTCTAATTAGGCACTGAGTTCTGAGGGTTGCGATGCCTTCTAACTTTAAAAAGGATAAATACACACACACACACACACACACACACACACACACACACACACACACACACACACACACACACACACACACACACACACACACACACACACACACTCTGAGGTTAGCAATATGCTTTGGGGCCCACTCATTGAAAGTGTTCTTATAATTTGACCAGATGAGACTCTGGGCAGCCAGTAAGGATCTCCCCTACCTTCCCCCACCCTGGCTTTGAAAAACCCAGATGTTGGTTCTTCTCTCTCTGGTAACTATGTATATATTGCTGTGGTCAGACAGTTGGATCTGTCTGTTCATCTGTTCTAATTTCTCAGACAGTTAGAATCCTTGTCTGTTGGTCTTTGTTTCTCTGCTTTTATTTTCTTTATTTTCTTTGTTCAGATTTTCTCTGAAGTTCAGGGTGCTGATTTTTCCTCTGAACTAATGAATGTAATTTCAAAAAGATTGTTGACCCCTTAAACAGCTATCTTTCCTAGTAAAGCAGATCTAAGAACATGTGCTAACAGCCATCCTGGATATGCCAGTGTGGTTGCTGCTACATGATGTCACAGCCTAGAGTTGTAAGACTGACTGATAAATGAGAGCAATCAGCTGCACATGTAGACCCCCCCCCCCCCAGCCAAAAGGCATTCTTCCCATATTTCTTAGATACAAAGAAAAAGGAAGCTGAAAGGAAAGGACCAGTCCTCTATACATAAACTTTCATTTCTGGAGTGAGTTCCCAAAGCATCCAGAAGAGTATAAAGTAAATTCCCTTAGTGTCCATGAAAGCATAACTGAATCAACAGAACAAATAGGAGATCCATTGCCTTCCCATTGAGTTTTCATAGAGTCACCATTATTAAATTGGTATAACTACAATTTTTTCACATTGATTTCTGTTTGAAATGTATGAAGGAATGTGGTCTCTGTGACCTGCCTCATTGATAAACTTTTAAAATGGGTTTTATTTAATTTTTTTAAATGAAAAAAGTTTGGTGTCAGGACTAAATTTTAAGCTTTGAGGTTTTTTTTTAAATTGGATCAAAGAATTATAAAATGATTTTAATTATAAAAATTTTAATTATAAAATGATTTTAAAAGTACAATACAATACTTTTCATTTAGAAAGCTACTGTAACTTTGTTCACAAATTTATAGAAAGAGAATAAGTATAGATCCAAGAGAGATCACTGTTGTCTTTTAATTACCCATTTTTTGTTGTTATCCAACCAAGATGGAAATCGGTGCTCATAAGCTGACTTTGCCAGGGACAAAACATTAAGACTGGCTCCATGTGTAGCTGTGACCAGTTATTGTTTGGTTGATTCATTAAAGTAGTAGTAATTAAAATAGCTTACTTCATAAGCATTATCTCATTTGCTTCTCACAATAACCTTGTGAGGTAGATAGTGCAAGTAATATCTCTTTTTTTTTACATGAGGAACCTGAGGGCCAAACAAATGAATGCATTAAAAAGCATTTATTAAGCCCTTATTATGTACAAAAGATGATGCTAAATGCTGGAGATACAAATGGAAAAGTAAGACAGTCCCTGTTCTCAAGAAACTTACATTCCAATAGAGGACAGAGAGGAAATTTCACCTGCAAGTCTGATGAAAAGGCCTGATGGTTCATTGGCAAAACAGATGGTAATTTTTAATTTTTTCAAAATGTCTTTTCCATTAATAAAATGGTATTAGTTTCTTATATTTAATCATTCAACAGTGCCAAAGATTTTTAATTCCAAGTACTCACTGGGTTTCCAATAGCTGTGGGTGCTAAGGAGACTCTGACGGAGATGGTTGCTAGGTCACATCTCCGTGGGGGTTGCTCTCCTGGACTATGGCTGCTGCAGCCAAGTTGGGAGCAAGACAGATGATCGGCTAGGAGGGATGGGGGAGCCTAATGCTGTTCTCAGGACTCTTGCAATCATTTGTCTATCAGTGGCAATTGATTAATAGTTTGCATTAGTGATGTCAGGGATGGAATGCCTGAATAGGTTAAATGACTTACCCAAGGCCATAACAGCTACAGAGTTGGGATGAAACCCAGGTTATCTGATTCCAAACCCAAAGTAGTGACTCCAAAAGTTTGCATTACCTCTTGAACAGTTAGCATGTATTGAGCACTTTTAGATTTGCAAAGTGCCCCCAAGTAAACTCTTTTTAAACAATTATTTCCCCCCCTCAGTTTTGCTACTTTAAAAAACCAGACATGACTAACTTGTTTCTCTTAAACCACAAGAATGTTCACATCCCAAGAAGCCTCTTTTCCGATCTCTGTTTATTTCCACTGTTCTGATCAGAAATAATTCATAGGAGAAAGTGAAAAGGAAACCTATTTCTACAATGGAGCAGTTTGGTCCTGCCACTGAAATCTGGAAGTTTCCAGGTGGCCTAAACTTAAACTTGCTGGAAACTTGTCTTCAACATAATGATGAGAGATCTTCTCCTTAAGCTTATATAGCCTGATTAGCCGCAGGCCTGTACTTCTGCCCTCAGCTGACCCTGGTGAAAATATTTGTATTATAAGGAAAGACTGTGTTCTCATCACAAGTGAAAGGTCTCTTCTTTCTGTGTTATTTTCCATCCCCCAAAACTATGCACACACACACATTTTCCAGGGATGTCATGCTACTGTGGTCTTACAGTAGAGAAGTGAGGTGAATGGTTTTCGTATTTAATTCAATTCAAAAGCACTTATTAAGGATCTATTGTGTGCTAGTAATAGCAGTACAAGGACAAAAATTATGTTCCTGCCTTCAAGGAGCTTATAATCTACAACCTGTAGAATTCCATTGAATTCATACAAGGGATTTAATGGGACATAGAAGGGACTCCTCCCAGAAGATTTTTCCATTTAAAAGAGCTGTAAAGTGAAAAAAAATGACAAGCAATGACATCTCAATGTGTGCATTTGGAATTGGAGGACCTGAATTCAGTTTTTTTGCACTGACTCTTACTACCTGTGTGATCTTAGGTGGATTTAATGTTTGTTGTTGTCCACTTGTTTCAATTGTATCTGACTATTCATGACCCCATTTAGGGTTTTCTTGGCAGAGGTACTAAAGTGGTTTACCATTTCCTTCTCCAGCTAATTTTACAGATTAGGAAACTGAGGCAAACAGGGTTAAGTGACTTGCTCAAGGTCACATAGCTAGTGACAGACCAGATTTGAATTTAGGAAGATAAGCCTTCCACTACACCACCTAGCTGCCTATGTATAATGTTCTGGTTCTGGAGTCCAAGGATGTGGGTTCAGATCCCATGTGAGTGGAAGAAGTGAAAACTTCTCAGACTATACTCTAAAATCTAGTGAGGTTTTTTGTGGGAAACAGGCACAAGTTTCCCTTCACCAGAAATCACATGATTTACAAGGACTCAAAACTCAGAGCAGTAGGGGTCACTCCTCTGCTCAATGACACCTCACCATAAAGATATGCCAAATAAGGACAGAAGTGCTGTCTCAAATGTACATTGGGTGGTCTCCTGTTTCCTTGTTTTGATACTTAAAGTAGATTGCCGTGCTTAGATTGTGCACCTGACTTCTAGCCAATGGAAGAAAAGGGTCGGGAGGGGAGTGGAGGAGAATTCCGAGGTAGGGCTTTATAACTTTGCCATTTCCTTTTCTAAATTGCTTCTCTTCCCTGATCATTTGTCAGGAAGGTGGCCCTTTCTCAAGATCGTAATAAACCATTCTTTTCTGCTTCCTGCCTTGAGAAGCCTCTGCGTCTTACTTGGGGAAGGATCTCTGTTGCACACAGTTTTGGGGTGCACACACATATGTGAACATTCACATTTTTATTTCATCTCTCTGGGGACCTAGTTTCCACATCTGAAAAACTATGGAGTTAGATTAGGCATCTTCTGAGGTCTACTTTTACATCTAAATTCCATGATTACCTCTTTAAGTAACTTAAGCCTCTCTGGTCCTCAATTTCTTCATATGTAACATGAAAACTCAGGACTAGATGACTCCTAAGATTCTATTCCAACTCTGAACTTTTGATTGAAAGTGTTTTCGTGGTAGAATTTCAGGCAATAGTAGGAGAGAGAAAGTTGCTTTGAGTCACTTAAATCACCTTCACTCTGTTTACTTCTGGGGCCTCAGGTACCACCCAAGTTCTTCCCCTCTCATCTCTCCTCTCCATATCTTCTTCACTCCTGAATGATTTCTTTCTTCCAGTGTTTCATTGAATTTCTTGTCCACCTGGGAAGCTCTTTATTGGAGTCCAGATGAACCTGAGACCCTAGAAGAACAGTGACGTCTTGAATTATTGAATCTTTCCTGTTTGGGGTTGGCTTTTGAATTTCACGATTCATTCATTTTTTAAATTTCTCTCTAGAGGTAAAGGCAAAATGAAAGATAAAGATGATTTGTTGGAAACTGTCTCTGGCCTCTCTTGTTACATTTGTCAACTTTTGACAGATTGATTTTGGGTGATGCTCTGTAGCTTATTAACTGCATGACCAAGGATGGAACTGTAATATGGACTGTTACAAAATGATAGCATTTCTCTCTCACCAGAGACACATATACTTTAGCCACTGACAGTTTTGTTTATCCAGAGTCTACACCATTCATTCATCCATTCAATCAATCAACAAGTATTTACTAACTGTCCATTATACACTGGGCAACAGAACCAGGAGTCAAGGATACGAAAACAAAAACAGAATCATCACTGTCCACAAGGAACTTAAGTTCTAAACATTCCTTTAAACAATGGTAGCATTTTTATGAAACTTCAAAAAAAACCCCAAATACACAGTGGAAATATTCCAAAATTGAAATTGTAAGATAAGGCAGTCAGGCTGCACTCTCAATGGTCAATACTCTCCTGACCTAGACATTTTACAAAGTTTTACCTCAGTTTGCAACTGTACCTGCTATGACAGAGTAAGTGATTAAGGATGGTCATGAAGCCAAGGGACATCTAAAAAGACTGAGGTGCACTGTCATACCTAAATCACCTGGGACTCCTAGGATTGAGGGGAAAAGGAGGGGAGGGAAACAAATTCATAAGGAGTTTGGGGCTGTTGTATAATTTCCTTTGTTACCACAGCAAAGTTGTTGCTATGGAAAAATAGCTCCCAATATTCTCCAAAAAGCCATAAGTTGCAAGGAGCTCCTTGCAGATCTGAATCAGTCTCTTTAGGCTTGTTTGGAAAATCTCACCAACTTTGCTTTTGGCTTTCATCCCTCATTAGTTTTGGGATCAAAATCAAGGGTTTGAAAGGCAACCAATATTTTTTAGTGAGAGAATGAGTGGTTGCTTTAATTTTTTTCTCAGTATGGGGCTAGTCATGAGGGGGGTGGGGTGGGTCTGGGAGGGTTTCTGGGTGTTCCCAGAATAGGCATTTTTAGGGGTGATTTAATGTTCTTGAAGATTTTGCCAATGATATTTTAAAATAAAATTTCTTTTATGATTCACTTAACAAACATGAATATTTCAATATACAAAGAACAGAAAAGAGAAACTGTATGTATATGAAACTGCAAACTTTTGTTATCTTTAGTTTTAAAAAAAATGTGTGTTAAACTGAATATGGTAGTAACAAAACTGCCCTTTCTTTTCCTCTGTTTTGTGAATGTTAAGATGGTCCATTGCACTCTTTCTTATCATTTCTTTTTTTTTTTTTTAAATTAATTTATTAGTTTAGTTTCAGTTGACAAGATTCAATTCCATAGTTCCTTGATTTTCAAATTTCCTTTACTTCCCTCCCCCCTCCCCTCATGACATCATATAGTACAGTATAGGGTCTGCAAATGCATTCATATTAAACATTATTCCAATTACAAAGGCATATAGTACTAGGTGGGATGAAAGATGGTAAGGAAGAAGTACAACCAAACAATGAGAAGAACAAGATCATTTAGTTTGCTTCCATCAGGATTCAGGCTCAGTTCTTTCTAGTTATATCTCTGGATGGCACATTTCTCACTTTCTTGAGTCATTCGGGATTAACTTATATCGCTGCATTGCTGAAAAGAGTCCAGTCTGTCATAGTTGGTCGTCACAGATATGGTATGTCTGTGATTGTATACAAATTTCTTCTGATTCTACTCTTCTCGCTCAGCATCAGTTTGTATAAGTCTCTCCAGGTAATTATGAAATCCGTCACCTCCTCATTTCTTATAGCACAATAAAATTCCATTACATTCATATACCACAACTTGTTTAGCCATTCCCCAATTGATGGGCACTCCTTTAGTTTCCAATTCTTTGCAACCACAAAAAGGGCTGCTAAAAATATTTTTGTACATATGGTTCTTCCTCCCACTACTATGATCTCTTTGGGATATAACCCTAGGAGTGGTATGGCTGGGTCAAAGGGTAATCATTTCTTTTTTTTTTAAATTTATTTGCAACACTATTGGTGCTCATCAATACCCTCTTCTAAAAAGAGGAGCTTTCCCTTGTAACACATGTGGTTATTTAAGCAAAATAAATCAACATGTAGATTTCTGAATATGTATGTCTCATAACACACTTTTAGTCCATCATCTCTCCCTGCGGAGATGGGAAGTATGCCTCAACATAAGACTTTTGAAGTCATTATTGGTCATTGCATTGATCAGAGTTCAAAGTCCTTCAATAGTACTTTTCTTATACATTACTGTGGTTGCCATTGTTCTGATTCTGTTCATTTTACCCTACATCCATTCACACAAACCTTCCCACATATCTCTGAATCAATCACACCCATCATTTCTCATGGTATAGCAATATTTCATTGAATTCATATATAACAACTTATTCTGTCATTCCCAATTGATTGGCCTTCACTTTGTTTCCTATTCTTTGAAAGAACAAAAATATTGCTAAATACAAAATATACCAATACACAAAATACTTTGAAATACAAAAATTAAGAATGAGAATTTCTAACTAAAGGATAGAGATGAAATTAGAAGGTAAAATGCATATTCTCAATTAGATTAGATTGAAAGGCTTTATATAAATAAAATTAATTCATTTAGAATTAGAAAAGAAATAGTTAACAGCAAAATCACTAATAATAAGTTAAAGTTAAAACAATTTTGAGGTTCTACTTCGTACTCATCAGACTGGCAAAGATGACAAAAGAGGAAAATGACTGTTTTTGAAAGGGTTGTGGGAGGACAGGCATATTGATGCATTTATGGAGCTATCAAGGGGTTCAAATGTTCTGGAAAATGATTAGGGACTATGCTCTAAAAATCATTAAACTATGCCATATCCTGTGAACCAGCAATACTGATATTGACCCACAGAGATCAGACACAGAGAAAAGACCCATATGTACAAAACTATTTATAGCAATACTTTTTGTTGTAGCAAAGAAATAAAAACCAGTCATTTAAAAAATGAAAATAATTTTATTTCTATTTTAGGGATGACTAAAGGTGGCAAAACAAATTGATTTTTAAAAATAGAACCATGGGAGCTCAGAAAATGTCAGCCTCAATGGTTCTGTCTCTGTCTCTGTCTCTCTCTCTGTCTCTTTTTCTCTCTCTAAACTCTATTCCTGAATTAAGGAAGTTCACCAGAAAGCTACACACTTGGCCATATGATCTTTATTCAGCTCAGAAATGTATTTTCTGAGCTACAATTATTCCACACCTTCAGCTCTTATGGAGGACTGGTATAAAGAATGTCTATTTGGAGAGTTTCTGTATTTTTTTATGGTACTATGCCTGAAGACATGGCGCAGTCTATTCTCCAATGTCCCTTATATAAGGAGCCGTGAAATAATTACCCTTAGAACTCAGTGCCAGGAATAATTAGCCCTTCCAGATGAACTTAAGAACTAGATGACCCAACGTTTCTCTTTTAGCTTTAGGTGCCAAGAGACTTGGAGTCAATTGGCAATATGGCGGGAGGTGCTGGGGTGTAGTGGTAAGACACTGAACCAGCAGTCCCAGCTCCTAGATTCAAAACCCAGCTCTGCTACTCACTACTTGTGCCTTAATTGCTTTATCTATAGAATGAGGAGGCTACTCAGTCAGAGGATTGTCTAATAAAATTGTTGCTATTGTGGCATATTTTAGGGGACTTTCTGTGATTTTATCATGTACATAGGAGACATCTTGCTGTCTTAGAGGCATCTTTCTTCTCTACCAAATCAAATACTTTTTGAATCAACAAAAGATAGCATGGTTGGATTTTGTAGAACCTTGAGCTAATTGTATAACTGTAGAGCTGTGGTCTGCTGAAAATTACCATTTGTGGAAAGCTGTTTGCTGCTCTCCAACCTCTCTGACACCTCTACATTCTCAGGTGGGTCCTTAGTCTTCTCCATGGGGTTTAGAGCATCTATGTCCCCTAAATCTCTCCTGGGCTCCTCTCTCTTCTCTGTTTTTACCCCTTATTCTTTTAAAAAAAATTTATTTTTGGTTTGCAACATTCAGTTCCACAAGCTTTTCAGTTCCAAATTTTCTCCCCTTCCCCAAGACATCGTGTAATCTGACATAGGCTCTACATATTCATTTACCTTAAACACATTTTCACATTAGTCATGTTGCTCTCTCTTCTCCTTCTGAACTCTCCCTTGACAAGCTTATCCATTTCCATTGCTTTTCAGATCTGTATCTCTACCTTCAATCTATACCCACAGCTTTCCTCTCACATTTTTAACTTCCTGTTGGATGTATCTCACCTCTCCCTCAGCTAAGGTCCATGTCTCTTACTTTATTGAGACAATTGAGAACATTCATCATGAGTTCCTTCTTCCATTCTATCTCAAAAAACTCTTGACTTCTCCCACTCTTTCCTTCTTTATGCTAGTCTTTGACAAAGAGATGACAATTCTCCTTGCTAAAGCCAACCTCTATGTGGATCCTTCATCCCATCCCTTTTCATCTTCTAAAGCAGATCACATCCTCAAAAATCTACGCCCCCAATCTTCAGCCTCTCTCTATGAATAAATTCCTCCCTTACTTCTTTCAAACATACCTGTCTCCATCATCCTTAAAAATTCTTCAATACCCCCAATTGATAAATGGTCAAAGGATGTGAACAGGCAGTTTTCAAGCATATGAAGAAATGCTCTAAATCACTTTTGATTAGAGAAATGCAAATCAAAACAACTCTGAGGTACCACATCTCTCCAGTCAGATTGGCTAAGATGACAAAACAGGAAAATGACAAATGCTGGAGAGGATGTGGGCAAATTGGAACACTAATGCATTACTGGTGGAGTTGTGAACTTATCCAACAATTCTGGAGAGCAATCCAGAATTATGCCCAAAGGGCTATAAATAATTTCATACCCTTTGACCCAGCAATACCACTTCTAGGATTATATCCCAAAGAGATCATAGATGTAGGAGGAAGACCCATATGTACAAAAATATTTATAGCAGCTCTTTTAGTGGTTGCAAAGAATTGGAAATTAAAAATTGGGGAATGGCTAAACAAGTTGTGATATATGCATGTAATGGAATACTATTGTGCTATAAGAAACGAGGAGGAGACGGTTTTCATATTTACCTAGAGAGCCTTATGCAAACTGATGCTGAGTGAGCAGAGTAGAACCAGGAGAAATTTGTATACAATCACAGACACAACATATGTGTGATGACCAACTATGACAGACTGGACTCTTCTCAGCAATGCAGTGATATAAGTCAATCCCGAAAGACTCAAGAAAGTGAGAAAAGTGCCATCCAGAGATATAACTAGAAAGAACTGAGCCTGAATCCTGATGGAAGCAAACTAAACTATCTTTTTCTTTTCGTTGTTTGTTTTTTTTTTCTTCTTTACCATTTTTCATCCCATCTAGTACAATTTGCCTTTGTAACTTGACTAAT
This sequence comes from Gymnobelideus leadbeateri, assembly GCA_011680675.1. Classification (NCBI taxonomy): domain Eukaryota; kingdom Metazoa; phylum Chordata; class Mammalia; order Diprotodontia; family Petauridae; genus Gymnobelideus; species Gymnobelideus leadbeateri. The sequence continues at coordinate 12,275 of WOXC01001233.1, forward strand.
GTCTAATGTGAAAGTATTTGCAGATCCTATACTGGACTATATGCCATCTTGGGGGGTGGAGGGAGAGAGGGAAGGGAAATTTGAAACTCAAGGAACCATGTAATTGAATCTTGTAAACTAAAAATGAACAAAGAAAAAAAATTCTTCAATAGACCCTACAATTCCCTTTCTCCCTCCCTCTCCTTTTTCCCAGATAAACTGAACAGTGTATTTATTTATTTATTGCTTCCACTTCTCCTCTCAGTCCTCAACACTTTGCAATCTGACTTCCGGCATACTCATCTGAAATTTCTCTCTCCAAAATTACCAATGTCTCTTACTTATCAAGTCTGGTGATCTTCTCCTGGGCCTACTCCTCCTCAACCTGCATTTGAAATTGTTGCTCACACTTACCTGCTAATACATTCTCTTCTCTGGGTCATGACACTACTCTCCTCTGGCTCTCCTCCTACCTATTTGACCGCTCAGTCTTCTAAACTGGCTCATCATCCCTATCACTGCCCCTTACTGTGGGTCTTTCCAAAGCTAGATCTTCTTCCCCTCCCCCTCAGCATTGTCTCTCTTGCTAATCTCATCAATGCCCATAAGTGTATGTAAGATTAAGAGTGCTCCACTCTTAAGCAAGGGCTTGTCATTGTGTAGCTTGAATGGAGACAGAATAGACATTTCCAGCTTCTTCTTTCCCCACCCTTCTCCAAGGGAGACTTTAATTCCTGCCAGGAGGAGAAGGAAGAAGTTGGAAGTGGAGGCCATTCTTCTCTCCTCAGAGAAAGGTGGGGTACCAGACTAGAACTGTATCTCTCTGTTACCTCAAGTATTTTTAGTCTATAGCATTCAAGCTAACTTCTGATCCCTTTGTCATTTTGGGGGGACCTCAAACTCTATATCCAAGGCTTGACCCCTGTCCCACCAAATACCAATTCCACAATAAACACACAATAGTGAATAGCAAAGAAACCCACTTATCCAAATCATAGCAAAACAGTAATCATAGAAGGTATGCAGAGGAGAATATTTACCAGACAATACCGAGTGAAGGAGCTCTCCCACTGAGAGTGAGATAACTCAGATTAACCAAGAAAGAATATCCTGGACTTCACCCAAAGGGGAACTCCCTCAAATCTCTAGTAGACCAAGTGAGGGAAAGGGACAAGATTGAGATTATTGGCTCCTCTCATGTCTTTCCAGAATCTTTTCCTTCAGCAACCTGAATAGATTGGCCTCTTTCATCTTTCCTCTCAAAACTGGAAATCAGAAACGACTGAAGAGACAATGAGGCATGGGGAACCTGCAGCCTCCAAGTCACATGTAGCCTCCTAGGTCCTTGAGTGCAGCCTTTTGATTGAATCTAAGTTTTACAGAACAAATCCTTTTATTAAGGTGATTTGTTCTGTGAAGTTTGGATTCAGTCAAAGGGATGCACCTGAGGACATAGAGGGCCACATATGGCCTCGAGGCCACAGGTTCCTCACCCCTACTTGAAGATTCCCAAAAAGGGATTGATCTTGAAGAGTCGCAAAGGCTGGCTCTCTCTGCCTCTTGCTGGCTCTACCTTGCCCCTCATACCCTCCACCAACAGGATGAGTACCATACTAACATGCTTTAAGAGAAAGACTAAACTCCAGTATTATCTCTGCAAGTCTACATATCCAGCCCTAATATTTCCCACGGACTTTAGCCCTGCATCACCATTTGCCTACTGGGCATTTCAAACTGAGTATCCTGGAGACGTCCCAAATTGTACTCATTATCTGAAACTCAAATTTATGCATCTTCCTAGTGTTCCTAGTTCTGTTGAAGCCACCACCATCATTCCAGTTTCACAGGTTCATAATCTTAGCATTATCTGGACTCCTCACTTTCCTTTACCATGTATAGCCACATAGTTGGCAAATCTTGCTGTTTACCCCTTCACAACATATCTCTTATTCAATCTCTTCTCTTCACTTCTCGGCCACTGCTTTATCAATAGTTCTCTTCTAGATAATTGTGACAGCCTCTTAATTGGCCTCTCACCACTTCTATTCCATGCTGCACACAGCTGCCAAAGTGATTTTTTTTTAAGTTCACATCTGACGATATCATTCCTGTTATCAATCAACTTCCCATGGCTTCCTATTGCCTCTAGGATCAAATATAAACTCCTCCTTTAACATTTAAAGACCTTTACAGCTTAGTCCCAAACTATCTCTCCAACCTCAGTGGACATTACCTCCCCTTTCACATTTGTTGATCCAGCCCAACTGGCCCTCTCTGTTCTGCATACACCGTACCACATCTCCCACTTTGGTTCCTTTGCACTGGCTATCTTCTATGCCTAGGATGCATTCCCTCCTTATCTAAGACTCGTGGTGCCCAATTCTTCCACTAAGATATAGTCCAGGTAACTTCTGCATGAACTCTTTCCTGATCTCCCCTCTCTCCCAAACTACCTTGTATTAATTGCTTTGTATATGTTTATATTCATTAACTTTGTTTATACTGTGCATATTTTTATATGTACTTGTTTCCTCCACTGGAATATAAACTCTTTGAGACTAGAGGTTATTTCAGTTTTTGTAATTAGCAGTTCCCAGCACAGTAGCCAGCACATAATGGGTACCTCATGAATTCTTGTTGATTGATGGATATTCCCTCCTGAATGGCCCACAGGTGCTGTGAATATATGCCCAAACCTGAATTAATTTTCTTTCCCCTTAAACCTGACACTCTCCATAACTTTTTTTTTCTGTTGATGGTGCCTGCATTCTCCCAGTATACAAGACTCATAAATTTGGAATAATTTTTTAATCAATCCACAAAAATTTATTACAGGCCTGATGTGTACCAAGCATTAAACCAGGTACCAGGGATACAAAGAGTATCTTTTCTCTTGTGTAGTTAACAGAGGGGCTGGCATGAACAGATATATAAAATATAGATAGATCACATATATGACAGTTTTTAGGGAAAGGATCTAGGATCTTCAGGAATGAGGAAGGGCTTATTGTAGTAGATAATGCTTGAGCTGAATCTTGCATGAAACCAGAGATTGTGAGAGGCTGAAATTAGGAAAGAACACATTCCTGGCCTGGGTAACGGCCATCACAAAGGCAGAGAGATAGAAAATGAAGTATCATGTGTGAGGAGCAGTAAAAGGGAAAATGTGTGGGATAGAAAATTAGTCTGGAAAGGTAAGTTGGAGCCAGGTTATGGAGAGCATTCAATGCCAAACAGAAACGTTTCTATTTAACCCTAAAGGTAATGGGGAACCAGTGGAATTTATTGAGTAATGGAGTGACATGCTCAGATTTCTGCTTTAAGGAAATTGCTTTGGCAGCACTGTTGACTGGAGAGGGGAGAGACTTGAAGCAGGGAGAAAAATTAGGATACTATTGCCATAGTGGTATAAGAGATGATGATGGCCTGAAATGGGTGGTGGTTGTTCTCTCTACTTGGAGAAGGGGGCAATTAAGATAGATATAGAATTGCAAATGGCAAGACTTGGCAACTGATTGGTTTCAGGGATGGGGGTAAAGAAAATTGATGAGTTGGCTTAAAACCTGAGTAACTTGAAGGGCAGCAGTCCATTCTGCAGAAATGGGAATATTTGGAGAATAGGTAGACTAAGTTAAAAAAAAAAAAACAAAGAAGGAGGGCTGTTTTGGATGTGTTGAATTTGAGATGCCAATGGGACATCCCATTCAGAGTGTTGAATAGACAGCTAGTGATATAGGATCAGAACTCTGGAGAGAGGTTAGGTCTGAAATTATGGATCTGTAAACTTATAAATAGAGATAATATTTAAACATGTAGAAGGTGATTAGGAAAGAGAGAGAGAGAGAGAGAGAGAGAGAGAGAGAGAGAGAGAGAGGAAGAAGAGGAAGAAGAAGAAGAAAAAGAAGAAGGAGGAGAAGGAGGAAGTGGAGGAGGAGGAGGAGGAGGAGGAGGCAGCAGTGGCCCAAGGACAAAGCCTTGGGCTTTCTTTAAGAGTTGGGTTATAGGGGCAGCTAGGTGGTGCAGTGAGTAGAGTGCTGGCCCTGGAGTCAGAAGGACCTGAGTTCGGATCCGGCCTCAGACACTTAACACACAAAAACAAACAAAAAAACCTAGCCATGTGACCTTGGGCAAGTTACTTGACCCCAACTGCCCTCCACAAAAAAAAAAAGCAAAAAAAAACCCCCAAAAACAAACAAAAAAAATAGAGTTGGGTTATAAATGATGATTTAGCAAAGAAGACTGAGTTGAAGTTGTTTTCTCTGTCCATGTATCAAATTCGTCTTTAAATTCTATCAGTTTTACCGCCACAATGTATCACATTTAATACCTTCCTCAATTCCCACTGCAACTACCCTTGTGTTGGCCTGCATCTCTTCTTGCCTGGACAATCATAGTAATTTGCTAAGTCTTTCAGCCTCTGCCCTTACCTATTCTTCATCTATTGCCTGACTCATTGCCTAATGCACTGCTATGATTACATCACTCTTCTCCTCCAAACTTTGAGTGTCTTCCCCACTGCCAACTGAATTAAGTGTAAATTTTTGATCCTGACATCCAAGGCCTTCCAATATTTGGCTTCAGTTTACCTTTCCAACTTTCTTCTTTCACATTATTGCCCTTCACATATCCCATGTTCCAATCAAACTGGATTTATTTTTGTACTACCATGTCTCATGGCTATGTCTTCACTCAGACTGTCTCCCATGGCTGGATATGGACTTCCTCATTTGTTGAAATCCTTTCTTTCCTTTCAGACTTGGCTAAGGTGGCACCTCCTTTTCTCATTAAGCCTTCTCTTCTTTGCAAATGCCCCTTCAACATGAAAATGAGCACTCTCTCCTCAAATTTCTTTATACTTAACTGAGACCTAGCCTTTCTCTTTAATCTCATGCTTCTTCCTAGTTGTGTAACACCAAGGTTGGGAGACTGGTCATTGGGATGCTGGACAACGAATCCTTAGATCCTAACAGACCCTGGATGCTTCTTCAATCTCCTGCAAACAAAGTGGGTCCCTTCGAGGCTGGATTTATTCATAGGCATTGTATGGTTTCAGGAGTGCTAGGAAGACCCCTTTTATATTCATTTTAAAAAATATTGTCCAGATTCGTTACTTCCCCAGTGGAGGGAGCTCTCAGTATCACAGTGGTCCAACAACTATTCATGAACTTGTATTCTTAAAGAATTATCTGGAGTAGTAAGAGGTTAAGTGACTTCAATAGCCATTACATGTCAAAGGTGGGACTTGCTCCCAACTCTTCTTGATTTTAAGAACAGCTTTGTATCTACTATGCACACTAATGATAAATATGCACAGCATTATGGATCACAATAGTCCCCATTACTGTAGTTCTTATAATGGTTGTTATAATTGATGACTTTTAGAGAGGAGTTTATAGTTTACTATGAACTTGAGGCTGCTAGGTGCCATAGTGGATTGAGCATTGGACACAAAGTCAGGAAAACCTGATTTCAAATCTGGCTTCAGACCCTTACTAGCTGTGTAAGTCTGGACAAGTCACTTAATGTCTGCGTGCCTCAGTTTTCTCATCCATCAAATGGGAGTAATAATAACATGTACCATCCAGGGCTTTGATGAGGATGAAATGAGATAATATTTGTAAAGTACTTTGCAGGCCATAAAATGCCATATAAATGCTTGCGATTATTATCATAGGGCAGCTAGATAGCCCAGTGAATAGAGTGCCAGGCCTGAAATCAGGAAGACCTGAGTTCAACTCCTGACTCAGACACTAGCTGTGTGGCCCCGGGCAAGTCAAACCCTGTTTGCCTCAGTTTCCTCATCTGTAAAATGAGTTAGAAGAGGAAATAGCAAATCACTCCAGGATCTTTACCAAGAAAACCCCAAAAGGGGTCACAAAGAATTAGATATTACTGAATAATAACAACAAATTATCATATATGTTATACTTTGAAAACCTTGTGCAGGTTTTATTTTCCCCATTTTGGGGAATGAGACTGTAGGTTCATTCATTCATTCATTCATTCATGCATTCAATCAGCATGGATTAGCTAGGATACAAACCCAAGGTCACAAAACTAGTGCTTGACAGGGCCCAGACTCTACCCCAATTCATTGCTTTTTTTCCTCTGCACCTTGATCTTAAGTGTCTGAAATGTGTTTTTTGAGGTAAGTATACATAATAAGGGAATAGGAGGAAAGAAACACCATTTGGAAAAATGAAAAGTTATAAAGCACAAGTCCAGGGGGTTGGGAAGTGTGGCTCTAGTGTAAAAAAACCTTTCTTCTCACTTACCATTCTTTTTTTTTTTTTAATGTAATGAAATCACAGCTACTTTCCCCATGAAAACGAATGTTCCTTGTGGACTAGCCTAAGCCATAGAGCTGGACTAAAACATTGGGAGAGAGAACTGGGTCCATTGATGTTCAGCTCATCAGAAACAAGGTTGTTAGCAGGAGTCAGATAAGATTACTAAAAAGAGAAAGAAATGATTCAATTAGCACATTGGAACCTATGGGACTTGTTGGACAGCAGGACAGTGAAAAGCACCCTTGACTTTCTGAACTGCCAAAGCCCAGCACCCAGAGGACCTGGCTTTATTTCTTCAGTTCCTTTTCACACTTCAATGCCTTGTTTGAAAATAATTTTGAATAATATACCCAATATGAGTGTGTGGTCAGACATTAGGAAATAGTCTTTCCCAAATAGCCTATGGGTATCCATTTTTTAAATTACATTTCCTCCCCAAGGCAAAACAAAATGTTTCATATACAGTCAGTAGAAACTCAGAAATATTGGCCATTCCAAACTTTAAGTAGGTGTTCTATTAGGTGGAGTGAGTGAAGTTTATTATTGACTTAAATTTAGTGGAGCCACCTTTTCTTGGGTTTGTCTCAAACATATATGACTACACCAGACTTTCTTTCCTTCTCTCTGACTCTGTTTCTCTTTCTGACTCTGTCTCTGTATTTTTTTTATCTTACTGTGTCTATCTCTTCCCCACCTATTCCTTCCTTTGTCTCTTTATTATTTTGAGTTTTATTGATGTTTTTCATTATTATATCGCATTCATTTCTGTATAAATGCCTCCCTCTTTCCATACCCAGTGAACTTTTCCTTGTAACAAAGTTTTTTTTTAAAGTCAGTTCAGTAAAATCAACCAATCTACAGCCTACTTCTGATAGAATATACAATATTCCACTGTCCGCCACCTTTGCAATGAAGGGAACAAGATGTAGTCTCTTATCCTTCCTCCAGGGCCAAACTTGGTCTAGGGTTAAGGTTCATTTTATTGCTCTTCCTAGTCTCACTATTATAACTATTATGTATATAGTTTTCCTGATTCTGTTTACGTCATTCTAAATCAGTTTCTAAAATTCATGTTATGTTTCTCTGAATGTCTCATGTTCATTTTTTTTCTTACTACTTCTTCCTTCCCTCTTATTCCTCCCTCCCTTCCTTTTCTCTCCCTCTTCCCCTTCAACTGCCTATAGGACAAATTAGATTTCTATACCTGAGTATGCTATTACCTCCGTGAGCCAAATCCAGTGAAAGTAAGGTTCAAACTATTCTCATCTCCCTCTCTTCTTTCCCTGTACTATAATATGCCTTTGTGCCTCTTCATGTGATGTAATTTAACCTTTTCTACCTCCTCCTTTTCTGTTCTCCCATTGGAATATTTTTTCAGTACTCAATTAGTTTTTTTATTATCACATCAAAATCAACTTAAACCCACCACCTCTGTCTATGTATTTCCCTTCTATGTGATGTAATATACAATTCTCAAGAGTTGTATCATTTTTCCATGTGGGGGTGTAAACAGTTGGTTCTTATTGAATAACATGTTTAGTTTTCTCCTTTTCCTGTTTACCTTTTTATGCCTCTCTCAAGTCTTGTATTTGAAGATAAAATTTTCCATTGAGCTCTGATCTTTTCACCAGGAAAGTCTGGAAGTCCCTATTTCATTGAATGTCCTTCTCCTCCCTGAAAATTTTGCAGAGTAATTGATCCTTGGTTGTAATCCAAGCTCATTTGCCTTATGGAATATCATATTCCAAGCCCTCTGATCTTTTAATATGGAAGCCGCAAGCGTCTGTGGTTCCATGATATTTGAATTGTTTCTTTATGGCTGCTTGCAGTATTTTCTCCTTGATCTGATAATTCTGGAATTTAGTTACAATATTTCTTGGAGTTTTTAATTTGGGATCTCTTTCAGGATGTGCTCAGTGGATTCTTTCAATAGCTATTTTACTCTCTACTTCTAGGTTTAATTACTTTATCATCATTCACACTATTATATCTTACTTTATTGTACCTTTCTATCTTTGACCTCCTCTGAGTATATGCTTAGCAGTGGGTCAAAGGATACAGACATTTAATCACTTTTCTTCCCATATACTAACGAATTATTTTCCTGAATGCTTGGACAATTTACAGCTCCACCAACAGTATTAGTCAGATTTTTTTTTTAATGTTTTGATCACTTTTGTAGATTTTTTTCCTTTTCTACCTCTTTTCTTTTGAACAAAATATTTTTTTATAAAGGATGTCTTTCTGGGAAGGGTAAGGAGAAGAATGAGGGAATAATATAAAAAATGTAAAAATAAGAGATCAGTAAATTTTTTTAAGAGCCCCTGTCATAAAGGGGTTATAAAAGAAAAAAAGGATAAATGACCTAAGGATAAAAGAAAGGAAAAGCTTTCATAGTTGGTACTCCACAGTAAATCACAGCCATATACCCTCAAAATTAAATGAAAACTGAAGAAAATACAAGTTACAGAGTATATAGAAAATACAGAGCCCATTTGTTGACCAACATTTGATTTTGTAGATGAGAAAATTGCCTTACAGACAGCAACATTCTCCCATGTAAAAAAACTGAAGGAAAGTTTCTTAGGAGATGAATGAAATAACAGGGGTGACTTTGTTAGACAACCTTCTGATTATGAATATCCCCCTCATTTCACTTATGAAGAAATTAAACCTTTGAAAGGTGAGGTGACTTGCCCCAGGTCAAGCTGGCCATAAGTGTTAGAGCTAGAATTTGAACACAGGTTTCCTGATTTTAGGTCTAGACAGAGGTATATTTAAAAATCAACTCTCTGTTACACATAGCACACTTTTAAGCTTTGTTTGAAATTAACATTTTTCTCTACCACTCTTCTAAATTTAGACAATCAATAAGATTGTCTAAATCAAGTAGCATTTGCCAATTTCTGATATGTGAGTGCTCACCATTAAAATTTTAACAATTGGCTTATGTGAGCCAATTAGAACTGGACCCAGCACAAACCTAGGTGGTCTTGCCACTATACAAGATTGCTGTCTGCAACTCTCTATTTAATTCTGAGCTTCCTTCCTCTACAATAAAAGAAAAAAATACTGGGTTGTCTAGTTCTCAAGTTATCTGGAAAGGTGAACATTTTTTCTTGACATGTCCTTCTAAGATCTATTTATTCCACAGCTCCTTATTTAAGGGACCTTGGGGAATACATAGTTTTGTAAAAGGTTACAGAAATGTTCTTCAAATGGACATTTCCTTGTATCAGCCCTCTATCAGTACTGAAAGCAAAATAGAAATTCACAGATCAGTTTTTGAGGTGATTGAAAACTTTTGAAAAAAGCACAAAGCTTTCTAGTGGCCTTCTTCAATGTAGGGAGAATTCAGAGGATCTAGAGAACTGAATCAGTGGCATGTCTATATTATACTATTTTTCTTTCGAAAATATTGGTGTCTCAGGCAAACTATGGGACAAATACAATGATACAGACAATTCAGTTGGATTGTTTGATCTGATGAATGAGTCAAGAAATACTCCTCAGGTGGTAGGGTGAGAAGTGCTTGTCTAGACTCCAAAAGTCAACACCCTTGCCAAAGTTAGAGAGAACTTTGTGCTCCTCCTCCTCCTCCTCCTCCTCCTTCTCCTCCTCCTCCTCCTCTTCTTCTCCTTCTCCTTCTCCTTCTCCTTCTCCTTCTCCTTCTCCTTCTCCTTCTCCTTCTCCTTCTCCTTCTTCTTCTTCTTCTTCTTCTTCTTCTTCTTCTTCTTCTTCCATGACTGGTTTCTTTAATGGCTCCAGAAAAAACCATTGAGAGAAGGCCACCCCCTTTTATTGGGTCAGTAAAATATAAGCTTATTGAGGTCAGAGATTGTCTTAAATTTTGTGTTTTTATCCTTGGTGTGGAGCACAATGCCTTGCACAAAGTAATTGATCAATCAGTTAATCAACAAGCACCTGTTATCCTCATCTCCACCTCCCAGTTTCCCTAGCTTCCTTCCTGACTTAGCTGAATTCCTACATTCTGTGAGAAGCCTTTGTGCAATTCTCCTTAATCTTAGTGTCTTCTCTCTGTGTCTACCCCTAATTTTCCCTTTTTCTACATACTTTTAAGATTTCTTTTAAACATTTTATTTCCTTTATTTTTAATTTATGGTTTAATTGTGATTTAATGTATGGTTTATTAATTTATGGAATAAAACACACATTTCCATAACATAAAAGGTTATTAATGATTGCACATAAAATTGCAAATCAATTATGTACAACTTGCTATTACTTCTAAATATATAATAAAGTTATCACATAAATTCCTTTTTTTCACCTCAATTGCATGTTGTGTCCTTCATTAGATTATGAACTCCTTGAGAGCAGGATCTTTTACCTTTCTTTGTATTGCCAGTGTTTAACAACAACTACAACAACATCTTAACATAATGCCCAGCACATTGTAAGCATTTATCAGCAAATTGGCTGACTGACTGGCTAGATCGAAGATGTTTTTTGAGAAGAGGGCATTAACAACTATTTTACATTTTATTTATTAACGTTGGCAAGGGTTGGCTTTTGGAATCTAGACAAGCACTTCTCACCCTACCACCTGAGGAGTATTTCTTGACTCATTCATCAGATCAAACAATCCAACTGAATTGTCTGTATCATTGTATTTGTGAAAGAAAAATAATGTAATATAGACATGCCACTGATTCAGTTCTCCAGATCCTCTGAATTCTCCCTACATTGAAGAAGGCCACTAGAAAGCTTTGAGCTTTTTCAAAAGTTTTCGATCACCTCAAAAACTGATCTGTGAATTTCCATTTTGCTTTCAGTACTGATAGAAGGCTGATACAAGGAAATGCTTGTTCTGTGTCATAAACTGAGACTTAAAGGAAATGAGGGGAATCTAAAAGGTATAAGCAAGTAAGTAGTGGACATTTCTGGCATAGGGCCCTGACAGTGCAAAGGATAGGAAATTAAGTGCTGTAAATGAGGAAGACTAAGAAGGGTAAGAAGTCTTTGATGGAAGAACTCTATCAAAGAATCTATGGAGGGGAAATATGTGTAATTAGACAGCAAAGTTAGAGAAGCCAGGTTCCAGTGAACTGAAGAATAGCAGATGGTAAGGTAATGGATATAATAATTTACTCTTCCTAGAAATTTGATAGTAAAAGAGAAGAAAGAGCTAGAATATGAGCTTGAGTGCATTTTGTTGGTCCAACCCATGATTTCATTCATTCATTCATTCATTCATTCATTCATTCATTCACCTGCCGAGGTTGAGAGCTCCTGGCTTCTGATGTTTCTCTTTCTCTCCCTGTAGATCAGCAGCTATGTGTTCTCTACTCTTTTTTTTTTTTTTAAAGCAATTGGGGTTAAGTAACTTGCTCAAGGTTACACGGCTAGTCATTATTTATGCGTGGGTGCTCATTTTCTGAGGCCGGATCTGATCTCGGGTCATCCCAACTCCGAGGCCGGCGCTCTTACTCACTGCGCCACCTAGCCGCCCCGTGTTCTCTACTCTTAGAGAGTTTTCTGAGAGTGGTCTAACAGCCAGGGAATATTAATGGCAGAACTTGAATTCAGGTCTCCTTCACTATCCATCACTCCATACTACCTTTCTCGATGGGGGACAGAACAGGGATAAACCTCCAAAAATGTTTTTGTTTTAAATAAGAAAGAGTGGAGTATATTTTAAGCTGAGGGGAAGGAGTGGGAGATTTGGGAGAAACCAGTCTTTGTGGGAGATTAGTTTGACTCTTTCCTGATCCTATGGCATATGCTTAAAGCATAGATATCTACTCTCAGTTTATTCATTTATCATTGCCCTTTTCTCATTACAGTCCAGAAAATTATTCTGTTTCGTTGAGTTTTTGTGGGTGAATGGGAGTTTACTATAGATAAAATGACTGTTAAGAAGATCTTTAGGAAGTGATCATAAATCATTCTCCATTTTATTAAAAAAAATCAGACATGGAACTGCAGAAGAGTTCATAGATGTGACTTGAGGTTTAGTAATCCCACTTGGCTTTACAAAGGTTTCAGCTCAATTTAGATATCATAGTGCTAAATAGGAAAAAACGAAGGGTCAAAGAATTATGACAAATAAGACCAATTACAGAGGTAATCTGGAAATTGTCTCTCCTTTATCCTTTTTTTGACCAGGCACACAGTGCTATGCATTGCCCCAAGGTGGTGCAGTGAATATGGGGCTGGGACTAAAATCAGTTCAAATCCTGTTTCAGACACTATGTAACGCTGGCCAAGTGAATTAACATCTCTGAGCCTCAGTTTTCTCATTGTAAACTGGGGATAATAATAGCACTCAATTTTTGAGGACCAAATGAGATCTTCTATATATAAAATGTATGTATATACATATACATACATACACACACATATATACATACACATATATATGTCTATAATGCTTTGTGAACCTGAAAGTAGATATGTATGTTTAATGTATTATATACATGCACACACATATATAATATACATACATATATATCTGTATATATTTATACATACATACATATATCTGTATATATATGTATGTGTATGTATATATATATATATATATATATATATATATATATCTGTAGTGCTTTGTGCACCTGAAAACACTATAGAAATATTAGGTATTAGCTTTATTATAGCTTTGAAAAATTAAGATCTATAGAAGTGTGGGATCACTGACTCTGTTCATATTGCTTCAAAATTCAAAACCCCTAACTTTTAAATATTGAATGCTTCTTTGAATTGGTTGTTAAAAACATTTGCACACTAAGCCACAGGACTTCCTTTAGGTTTATTTCTTATCCCACATTTCATTTTCAAATTGATACCTTTTTAATTTGATATCTATCATAATATAAATTGCTTCCAACATAAAGCAGGAGCCTAAGCACTTAATTTATAACCACATCTTCCCTTTCCTACCTCCCAACTAAAATGAAAAAGTTTGCTGGAGCAAAAGTTTCATTTCATTTAGTTTTCTATTTCTGTTCAAAGACTTAGCCAAAGCAGTTCTAACCTGACTCTCCAAAAATAACCAACAAAATGATTTCATAAATGTCTTGTCATCAAAAGGGGGACTGATTCCATTTAAAATAGCTTTACAAAGAAAGCTATCTTTATACCAAAATGTCTATAATAGTCCTCTTTGTGGCAGCAAAGACCTGGAAACAATGTGCAGTTCCACTGAATGAGGGAATGGCTGAATAAACTGGGGGTATTCATATGATTCCTTTCAAGCAATAAAAAATTTTGAAATGGGCAACACATATGACATTGGCCTCTAATTACGATAATTTTAGACAGATTGTAAACCAATGTAAGTCATTTGTCAAAAGGATTGACCAAAAAAAAAATAATAATAATAAGCCCTGAAAGCAATTTAGTCAGCTTAAAACAATTGTGCCTAAATTTTTTCTTCACTATTCACACAGAATAAGTCAAGTGGATGAAGAATGTCTTTTATACAGAAAACAACACGCACTCAGATGGTGCATATAAAGATGCTTATCAGTATGTATAACTAGGATGGAGAATTTGGTGCAGACTTAAAGAGGAGAGAAGAAAGCAGACTGGATCACATTTGGGAAATTTCAAAGCTCCTTTAATGAACCAAAGACTGCCATGGAAACAAAGGCCCATCATTTTTATTGCCAACAATTTGCTGTTATTGGTCCATTTCAGCAAGAAGCAGAATGCAATAATCCACAAAGAATTAAAAATTAGAACCTTACAGAGGTCAGTGGAGGGATACATGGAGAGAACAAACAAGTTACAATGTACAACCGAGGAACTTCACAGATCAGCACAAATAAAAGATTTTATCAATGAAATGTGGAGAAGATAATATTCTTACATAGTGAGAGGAAGACAAGATAGGTCAACAACCAGAGTGCTTTATTATTATTACCTTCACAATACTGGGAGAAAGTGAAAAAGGCCTCCAGCATGTTGGGTAAATACCCTCTGGAGAATTTTTGGGAAGACATGAGCAAGAATTGTACAGGATGAACTGGCATAGCTGTGATATGTATTATTGGAAGGAATTTCCAAAATAATGGGAGCACAGATCTATTTGAGTAAGAAATGATGAATATGAAGGGTTCAAAGAATCATGGGAAGATTTGCATGAACTGATACAGAACAACATGAACAGAACCAAGAGAATAAAATCCACAGTAAATTACAAAACTATACCTGAAAAGATCAAAGGAAATCAAGCAGAATAATTGAAAAACTAGCAAAGGTCCTCAAAAATAGATAATAAGTATACATCCTCCTCAAAGAAGAGAAATGGGGACCACTAAGACAGGGCTTTGTTCACATAATTGTCTATGGTCACTATATCAAATGCTTTCACTTAATTGTTTTCCTTGTCAAGAGAGGATGCAATCTGGATAGGGGCTGAAGTGACTGTGATGTAAATACAAAAGACATTACTAAAATGTATTAAAAATTAAATATAAGAAAATAAAGCCTACTGGCCCTGTCACTATCAAGTCTCTTTTCTGAAAATTACTTCCACAGTTCATTGACCTTAGCACATTGAAGCATTCAGTACAGAGCACAAAGCCTGTAATATGAAAAATATTGGCCTAGAATATTGAAGCAATTATCTGCTAATTGAAACCTATGTGAACTCTCCCCCAAGATAGCAAGTCAGTTTTAAGAAAGGAGTTCTTTTTTAAAATTTTCCTCTTAAATCATCTTTACTTTAATTAATGTGTGTAGGCCCAGCCCAAGATGTCTGGCAGAATGGTGTACTGGGAGAGACTTGAGTGAGAGCCCTGCTCCTGATGCTGACTGACTGTGTGCCCCTGGACAAGTGACACTTTTCAGAGTCTACTTTATACTGGATGAGTCACTTGACCCTATTTACCTCTGTTTTCTCACCTGTAAAATGAACTGGAAAAGGAAATTGCAAACCACTCCAGTATTTTTGCCAAGAAAATCCCCAAAAGGGTCACAAAGAGTTGGACTTAACTGGAATGATCAAACAGCAACAAAATGAGAAAACAATACCTGCCAGAAAGGTCTTACATGGTTGTGAAGAGGGCCGATTGATATGTATCTATACGGATGCATGAATGAAAGAGTGAATGGATGAAGGTTGCACTCAATGCTAGGAATACAGATGGAAGAGTAAGTCAGTCCATGCTCACAAGGAGCTAACATTCTAATGGGGAAATCATGCATTTGGAATTCTTCAGCTCCAATTTGGATGGAAAATTCCCATGATCCTCAGGGCACAATGGCAAAGAAGATGTTAATGCTTCTTTAACTTCATTCCCACTGATAAAATCACAAATTTCTAATGCTTATTTGATAGTGTCAAGGATTTTAGTGAAAAGAACCTTCTTTCTGGGTCTTTAGTAGCTGTGAATGGAGCATCTTCAGGAGTGGTCACCAGGTGGCATCTCTGCAGAAGTTGCTTCCCAGAATGATGGCTGGGGGCACAGGGCTGGAAGCAGTGGTACTCCCAAGGTTCTTGGGTTCGGGGTCCTGGGATGTCTCCATCAGTGTCAGAGGGGAGAAAGTGGTCAAAGAGGACATGGTAGTTTGACCTTCCTGGTATATACTGCTTCCTGTCTCTCCCTTAGGGGCCTTGCCACTCCAGCTAGATTGGATTATCTCCTTAATGTTTGCCATTTGGCTGATGATAGGTTGGGATGGCTGATGCCTTCTCCACAGCTTGGATGATGGCTATGAGGGCTGCATTAGAAGTAAGACAAGTGGTCTTGGGAAGTTGCCACTTCCAGGGTTCTTATGTCTATCTGCATGTTCATGGTAGCTTGTCAGCAGTGGTTACTGGTGGTGATGAGGAAGGTGGATCATTATGATTTCTCCCCTTAGTAATGGCTATGGGGGCTGTGGTGAAAGCAAGTCATGTGGTTTGTGGGCACCACTCTTCATAGGATTTTTGGGCTCAGATTCCTAGGCTGTCTCCATCAGGGTATATCTATCTTCCTGTTGGCCTGTATGTACATATATATGTAAATTACTTTGCAAACCATGAATTATTATAAAAATTTCAGTTATTATTAGTATTATTATCAGAGCAAATTTAATGCTTTAGCTAAAAGCTATCTCCCCAAAATGAATATTAAATTTCAAGGAATACCCTCTGTAGCATGGACATATCTTTTTTATTTTTGTTTTGTTTTGTTTGTTTGTTTTGTAGTCATGGTCTTTTCCAAACACCTAAAATTCCAAGAGGTAGTGCAGTGCCATGGAAAACGAGTTGAATTTGGAGACAGAGCCTAGGCTTAAATTTTGACACAGTCACTTACTACTCAGGTGACACTGGAAAAATCATTGAACTCTTTTGGGTTTTGGTTTCCTCAAATGTAAAATGAGGAGATTAGGTTAGATGACCTCAAAGGGCCATTCCCAATGCCAAACTATGAATCTGGAAGACACAGACATGAGGGATTTTAAGTTATATAAATGCAACAAATGAGAAAGGGAAGCAAATTTATTTTTGTTTATTCTGATCACATCACTAAAATTTTTAATCCTAGCAAGAAAATATGCATATACTCTACTTCAGCAGTTGTATCTTTCTGAAAGGGGATGATAAAGCTTCAAATGGTCCTTCATTTGGGGGCAGCTAGGTGGTGTACTTGATAGAGCACAGGAACTGGAGTCAAGATCTGAATTCGAATTTGATCTCAGACACCTACTAGCTGTGTGCTCCTGGGTAAGTCACTTAATCCTGTTTGCCTCAATTCCTCATCTATGAAATGGGGAGACATTGGAGAAGGAAATGGAAAACTTCTCCAGTATCTTTGCCAAGAAAACTCCATGGGCAACATCCTTGTTCTCATGTAGAGTCAGATATGACTGAACAATAACAACAACCTCTAATCCTCACCCTGATCTTTACTTGAATTAAGAATTTGATGGCCTCTAAGGTTCCTTCCAACTGTAAATCTATGATTGTATGGGTTGACCTCCTACAGAATCAACCTGCTATTCTTCATGTGCTGACTTAGTATTATTCCTACTTAATGGAGCAATGAAGTACCTTTTCATCTTATCTGATGCCTTTTCTATAAGAGAGTGAACCTTGTTACTGACTCCAGTATCTGAGTTTGCTGACTTTGGGGGATTCTTTCCATGACCAATAATGTATTTTATTTTCCAAGGGAAGTAAAGCTCTCTAGGAGTTCTCCTTTGGATATTGCTTCACATTAGACCTCCTTCTAGTGCATTTCCTTTGGTTCTTAAAGCTACTCCCCATGTCTAGAAACTCGATTTTCTTATTTCCAAAAAAAGCAGGTGGGATGAAGGGGAGGAGAATCAAAGTTGTTGCTAAGTCACAAAGGGAAAACAGACTAGCAACAAACTTATGGATGTATATACCCATCAAATCCATTTGCTGAATGTGTGTGCAGTGCTGAAAAGAATGACAGATATGGACAAACAACAGACGGCTCTACCAGATCCCTCAAAACCCTCCTTAGGGCTGGAAGGGACCCCTTAAATTGCCCCCATCCCTTGTCCCTCCTGTTTCCTCTGATGTGTTCCTGGCTTACATATGTTTCTGGTTAGCCTGGCTTTCGTATGTCTAGTAAAGCAGACTGTGAGTCCCAAGTTCTATAGAGTGATTGGCTCTCTCTCAAGCCGTTGGAGTTTAAACCCGTGAGCCAATATCCTTGAGAAGAGGCCAAAGATAATTTCATTTTGTTTCAAAAACAAAAACATTTTAAAAAGATATTTAAAAATAACTTCCAAGTATCAGAGACCAATATAAAAGTTAAAGAACTTATGATTAAATTTTGACTTTTGGGAGCCTTGCCCAGATCAATAGGATGGAGAAAATTTGGTTTCATTTGAAGGTTAGGATTAAATGTATAGTTGCATTAGCCTCATATACAAAAGAACTTATGATTCTGGGATTGTGGCGTAGGATCAACACTTCTCTTGGAAATTGAATCATATTTTTATTCTAAATAGGTGTGGTCTCAGAATCACAAACTGATGTATAGCAGAATTACATGATAACAAATGATGTCTTAATGAGAGTCACATTTTGTTCTGACCGGTTTTGGAACAGGGATCCTAAAGTCTCATCTGTATGTTCAACTTTTTAGCTATCTAATTTTTGATTCCTCCCTCTGGCTCCTATAAGATGAGATAAATTGCCACCCTCCAAGCCTCACCAGAGCTTTTCTGAAAAACTCTGTTTCTAATAAGAAAGAAAACCAATTCAATGCAATTGCCACCCTTTCTTAACTATTAACTGTAAACTCCAATGTGGTCTGTTATTCTTTTAACAATGTAAGTAAGGGCAACTAAGTGGCATAGTGGATAGAGTGCTGGTCCTGGAGATAGGAAGACTCATCTTCAAATCTGACCTCAGAAACTAACTATGTGACCTATAGCAAGTCACTTAATCCTGTTTGCCTCCGTTTCCTCATCTGTAATCCAGTATCTTTGGCCAAAAAACCCTCAAAACCCAAATGGGGTCAAAAACAGCCAGGCAGGATTCAACAAGAACATTTATGATTGCCTCCAAAATGAAAGGGGGGAAGGTGACAGCTAGGTGGCACAGTGGATTGAACCCTGGTCCTTGAGTCAGGAGGACCTGAGTTTAAATCTGATCTCAGACTAGCAAGTCACAAACAAGCAAATAAAAAAAAAATTACTGAAATAAAGAATATTGAGAACAGAGATGATGCTTTCCTTCTCTAGTGAAGTATTCTGTGTCAGATGGCAGTAAGACACAGTGCATTGGATTTGACATGAGAGGATGTGGGTTTGAGTCCTACCTCTGCTGTTTGCTGCTTCTGTTCCCTTGGACAAACATCTCTGGGCTTTAATTTCCTCATCTTTAAAGTGAAGGGAGTTGGATCAAATGATTCCAGCTCTAGATTTATGATGTTACAAATGTTGATTATATACAAGCAGCCTCAAACTCCCTCTGGAGTACTTCTGGACAGTTCTCTTTTAGTTATCAACTCTTCAATACATACTTTCCATGGAGTTAACTGTGAGAAGAGAGAGAAGATAGGACAAGGAAACAGAAACAGCAGTAAGAGACTGATAAGTCCATTTAAAAACTTTACCTTTACAGTGTTCCATTGGATGGCACCACTATATCTTAATCCTAGGCCTGCTTAAATTCTTGTTGGGCATAATTCCAGATTGCTCTCCAAAATGGTTGGACCAGTTCACAATTCTACCAACAATGAATGTGTCCCAATTTTTCCACATCCCCTCTGACATTTGTTGTTTCCCCCTTTGATCACTTTAGCCAATTTCATATGTGTAAAATGATGTCTCAAGATTGTTTTAATTTTATTTCTCTAATCAATAATGATTTAGAGAATTTTTTCATATGACTATAAATTATTTTAATTTCTTTATTGGAAAACTGACAAAACAGATCAGAGTAGGGTTGGTTTTCATAGTTTCTTTACCTAAAATTAGGAGGGACCTTTCAAATCATCCACTTTAGCACCTTTATTTCACACATGAGGAAACAGAGGCACTGAAAATGCATATCCTTGTCTGATCTCCTATGAAGGATCGTGTTCAGCTCTGGGTTCCAGAGTTTAAGGACACTGATAAACTAGAGAATGTCCAAAGCGGGGCAATGAGAATCTATGTCTACTTCAGATAAATGTTGGTGAAGAAACCTATCATGTTTGGTGTGGAAGCCTAGAGAAGAAAAGACTCAGGGGTACATAATAATTGTCCTCAAATATCTGAAGAGCTAGCATGAGGAGATATTAGATGTGTTCTCTTTGGTCCCAGAGGGCAGAACCAGGAACAAGTGAGAGATGTTGCAAAGGAACCGATTTCGACTTGACGTCAAAACTTCCTGACAATTAGAACTGTTCAAAAGTGTAATGGGCCATGCTAAGAGATGGTTGCTTCTCCCCTTTTGGAAGTATTCAAACAAAGGCTGGGTGAGGACCTGAGAGGTGGAGATTTTTTTAGTGTATACAGGTTGAAATAGATGGCTACAGAAGTCTCTTCCTACTTTGAAATTCTGTAACTTAGTGATAACAAATCTAAGCCACTTGGCTTTATCAAATTTAACTAATATTGACTCACCCCCAGAGAGCTTACAACATGGGATAACATTAAGAATGGAACCAAAAGAACTTACATGAATAACATCCACGTGAACTCAACCAACAAATATGCTAACAAAAACGAATGGTTGAGTTAAGAAGATTTATTTAGGGAAATGAAGGGGCTCATGATAGTGATACATGTCAAGTATCAACTTCAGAAGGTCATTCTTAAGGAGCCCAGATTTATTGACGAGATTTAACAGTAGACTTCACAAGGAAATTGTAGAAATGGTGCAACTGATAGACTGCAAAAACACTTATTGAATACAACTAAATGGCCAGGATTATGCATTAGGTACTAAATATTTTTAAACTAGTAGACTAAAAATGAACATACAGCAAAAACAAACCCTACAACATCTATGGGAATACAATGAATAAACTCTACTGGAACAAGAGTATTATCTCAACTGTAATGCCACATATAATCACATATACATTCCACTGACCCACAAAATTTAAGAAGAACATTTAATAGCTGTTGCCATATGGAATACTCATAATCTTCAGACTACCCAGAATGGAAAGCTCTCAAAATATAGAGGCCTAGCCAAAGAAATTAAACTTATGTAGGAACAAGAAGTACATCCCACCCCCATCATCCTATCTACTATTGGAGTTGCCCTGAAGATACTTTCAGTGAGTCTATGGGAAACAAAACTACATCTCATTAATCTTTTACAATTAGAAAAATAATTTTATTTTAATGTTTAAGTCAATAAATTTTTATTTGAAAATTATTTTGAAATAAATTGTTCTATTCTCCTGCACAATGACTTCCTGAGCACTAAACATATAGGAATGGTAGTAGGATAGGGACTTGTTGCTTGAACATTTCTCTCTAAATTCCAGTGAACATACATATGAGAAGAATGAAATCAACAATCAATCAATAAGCATTAATTAAATGTCTATTATGTTCCAGGCATTGTGCTAGGCCCTAGGGATGCAAAGACGTAGACAAAATAGTCCTATCCTTGAGAAGTTTACATTCTACTGGCAGAGGCAACACACACAACACACACCTGTATTAATAATGGTTCATACTCATGTGACAATTTAAGGTTTTCAAAGTCATTTATTATTCAGTAAGACCCTCATAGGTACTATAAGGAAACTGAGACTCAGAAAGTTTAGTAAAAAACATAGGAAACAATAGGTGTGCTATAAGATAGCAGACCACTAAGCAAATGATATGCACTGTAATATGCATATCATTATTGTAATATGATTGTAATATGCATTAGAGGAGGGAGCACTCATTGGGGATTGAAGTAATTAAACAAGGCTTCATGAAATATGCAGCAATCTAAGTCAATAAAATCATTAAATGCTTTTAAGATTTTACTTTTGAGATCACTATATGTTAAACCCTATTGTTGTTGTTCAGTCATTTTTCAGTTATGTCTCTTTGTGACACCATTTGGAGTTTTCTTGGCAAAGATATTGGAATGGTTCACCATTTCCTTCTCCAACTCATTTTACAGATGAGGAAACAAGCAAATGGGATTAAGTGACTTGTCCAGGGTCACACAGCTAGGACGTGTCTGAAGCCAGATTTGGACTCAGAAGGATGAGTCTTTCTGACTCCAGATCCAACACTCTCTCTACTGTACCTTCTAACTGCAACTTGAACCCTACTGGTTTTCTATACACTCAACATAATAAACATTTTAAAAATGTTTAATATTAAATTTAGCTTAATATTAAACAATTAAACTCTACACTAGGTGCTTAACTTACCAAGACAAAACCAAAACAGGCCCTGTGCCCTCAGGGCTTACATTTTACTGAGCAGATGCTGTAATTGTTGACATGGCTGCTCTCGCTAGCATGTAGCATCCCATTAAGAGGCTTGTCATATTTTCCTTTCCTGTTGATCTGAAACCTTGATCATTCAGAGGAGTTAAAAGTAGCTACAAACCTGAATTGCACTACCCTGCTCCTCTCCAACACAGGGACACACACTTTTAGACTTTAGGTCTAAAATCTTTTTTTTTGTGCAAAAGCTCCTGGAATCTTAAGATCATCCCACTGAGATACCAACATCTGCCTGCTCATCACAGCTACCAAAATTCTGATACTGTTCTTTAGGGATCAAGTTAAATGTGTCAGCTGGAGCATATGAGCTATGGTTTTGAGTGGAAGGTGATCCAGAGTGTTCCTTGATCTTGGGGTAACATGGGAGAGGTGGGGAGGTCCCTAGGTATAGTCTCAACATCAGGAGAACACCTTGATATACTTTTAAAACCCAGGTAGCAATTAATGGTATCAGTCTACCATACCAATATTGTATTTTCTCCACACACAACTGTCTTTATTCTTCTCAACTTTAACTCATCTTCTTGGCATGTAATAGTCCTCCAACAAATGTGGATAATTTTTTTTACATAGTTGTAATACTTGAAGCCTTTAAGGTGGTAACACCATAGAAAATAAGAGATTACAGGGCTTGAGAATGCCAGGGATGAGAGGGACATTAGACATCATATAACCAAACCACTCTTTTTGAAACAAAGGCTCAGAAAAATTAAGAGACTTGTCCAATTTTGTACAAACAATAAACATAAGAACTGAGATTTGAACCCAGGACCTTTTCAAATCCAGTATTTTTTTTACCACACACTCTGCTGTCTGAACATGTCAATAGGTCAAGAGGCTTGGGGGGGAACAGGCTGGAGAATATTTCTGGCATCATTTCCCCAGACCTGGGTTTCAGCTAGTTGAACAAGATATTCCCCAACACTCCAAAGAGAGTCCAGGAAGCATAAGCTGTTTATAATTTATGTACTTCTATAATAGCTTTTGGTAGAGAAACCTCCTATTCAAGCTAGGGAACAAGAGCCTGGAAAAGAAGCCAGGGATATTGCTGTTACTGACATTAAGGAGCCAGAGATGGGCTTTCACTAGTATTACACAGTAGCTTGGCCCAGGGAAGTTATTCTGTATTAGAGAGGGAGAGACAGACATAATTCCTCATGCTCATTTCCATGTATTCTCCCCACTGAGGGGATAAGGATATCACCCCCTGCTTCTAACTTTGTGAAATTCTTCATATAAGCAGAGACTTCCCATCCACTATACTACAAGAAGGGCCTGTTCCTATGAAGTTGCAGGATCCTGGGCTCTTCCACATCCCTCCATAACCAGGAGTCTCATGAAAGTTATAATTCCATTAGACATTACTCAGGGCATGGGTGGAAATTGTTTGAAATGGGCCTCACTCAACAACTCTGTGTGTTGCACCTCTGTTTTTATAATGTCTGAGGCATAGACCTTAATAAAATTCACATGCCTAAGAACTGTGGTTGCCTGGGATTTTATTTCATTCAAAGATAAAGTGTTTGGATTGGCTACCATGAACTAGGCTACCAACTTGGTAACTACTAGTGAAGCCAAGAATGTTGAGATGCCATCATTGTGAGGAGCTGGCATTGGGGCTGACCAGCTGTTATGAAGAAGACATGCTGACAGGCATGTGTCTTTTGAACCTTACAAAATAAATGAGATATAATGACTATAATGAAGGTTTTAGATACTGATCATAACCTTGCCCCTTCCTACCTTTCCAATGCTCTATGTATGGGGTGTTAGGGAAGACTAGCACCTCTGGTGTGAGGGCTTGCTGAGCCCTTTTCAGGGCTGCTCACCCATCTTTGGTGTCCACCCATCACCCAACTCTCACCTGTGGCTCCAAGAAGCTGCAGCATGCACAAAAACCACATCCTGGTAAAACCACCTTGGCAGATGGGCTAAACCAAGTTGAATGTCACCAATGGACCTCAAGCCCATC
Source organism: Gymnobelideus leadbeateri (assembly GCA_011680675.1). Classification (NCBI taxonomy): domain Eukaryota; kingdom Metazoa; phylum Chordata; class Mammalia; order Diprotodontia; family Petauridae; genus Gymnobelideus; species Gymnobelideus leadbeateri. The sequence goes on from WOXC01001233.1 coordinate 36,406, forward strand.
AGTGAGTTAGAGGGATGTCAAGATGCCAGGCATGTGAAAACTTCCCTTGGCAAAATGGGTGAATGAGAATAATTCATTCCACTGGCCATGAAGGTGGCATGGAAAGGCCCTATGGAGCTCTTAGAATTTGGTCAGACATTGAAGATGTCAAGGTCATCCTGCCTTTTGTCTTGATGTCGGACTTTGATGATTCTGGAAGACAGTGAGGCTGAAGACTTTGTGCAACTTTGTCTCACTTAAATCCAATGCATGTGCTAGTCAAAACATCACCCTGTGATGTAGTTGGTACTCTTCAAAAACAAAAGACAAACAGCTACTCCCATCCACATATTTTGTAATTCAGAAACCTTGGTCTCCTTGGCCTTCCTCAAACAGCACACTCTCTTCCGACTTCCTTTTTTGGCTGGTTGTCCCCTTTTTCTGGAATGCCCTCCCTCCTCAGATCTGCCTCCTGGCTTCCCAGAATTCAAGTCTCAGCTAAAGTCCTACCTTGTGCAAGAAGCCTTTCTCACTCTTTCATCTCAGTGACTTTCTTCTGAGATCACCTCCAATTTGCATTGTTTCTATAGTTTGTCAGTAGATGTTTCCTTATTGTCTTCCCTTATTAGACTGTGAGCAGGGACTTGCCTTTTTTTGTTTCTCCAGTGCTTATCATTGTTCTTGCCACATCGTGCTTTATAGATGTTAGATGACTGACAGTCAATTAACAAGCATTTATCAAATGTCTCCTGTGTACCAGAGACTGTGCTAGTGTCTGATAATTTTTTTAAAAAGAGAGACAAGTAGTTCCTGACCTCAAGGAGTTTACATTATATTAGTGAAAACATGCACATATATAAACCCAAGGTGTGTGTTGCCCATGTAGGTTTTCAAAGGGTTTGTCTAAATGCTTCTTGCAATAAAGTATGAATAGGCATCTCTGGAGTCTTGCCTACCCTTCTCCAAGGGAGAGTTTGATTGCATCAAGAAGGAAGCAAGATAATGGGGCTTGAACCTCTGCTCTCTTCAGGAAGGGAATATGAGAATAGACTTTTCTATCTGCTGCCTTAAATATTGCTAGTCTAGTGAAAATGATTTTTAGGTTCATTACCCTCTCCTGATTTCTATCTCTTAATGAGGGAAGGAGCCTCCCAAGCTCCATATGAAAGCTTGACTGTCTTTGCTTTCCATGCTAGTTAATGGAAGACCATCCTAAACAATGAATAGTAAATAAACCCAGGCTGATGGCAAGCAAAAATCAGATAAGTTATACAAATTAAAACGTACCAGACAATATACAGAATGAATGAGTTCTCCCACTAAGAGCAAGATATCTAAAGTAATAAAAATAGCTAAGATTTATATAGTGCTTACTATATGTCTGGCATTGTGCTAAGCACTTTTTATAAATGCCATCTCATTTGATCCTCACACAACCCTGGGAGATGAGTGCTACTATTAGCCCCATTCTACAGATGAAAAGACTGAGGTAAACAGAGGCTAAGTGACTTGCCCAGGGTCACACTGCTAGTCAGCATCTAAGGTCAGATTTGAGCTCAGGTGTTTCTAACTCCAGGTCCAGCAATCTATTCGCTGCGTTACCTAGCTGCTTCAGGAGAGCCAACAGGTGCTATCTGATCTCATCCAAAAGGAAATTCTCTGAAGTCACGAGTGGGGCAAAACAGAAATAGGAACAAATCCTAGGCACTGGCTTTTCTACATGTCAGTTTTTTCCCAGTCTTTTTCTCTTTTGGGGGGGCTTCTTCCTGAAGAGACCATGGGAGTGTATCGACCTTCTCTTGAAGCCATATGCCAGAAGACTTTCTTCTTTTGAAAACTCCACCCCTTATGCAGGCATGGAACATTGAATAATACCAACGAGGAGAGTCTGGACATGTAAATGCCCGGGCTTAAACCATAGGTTATATGGGTTGTTTACACAAAATACATGCAAAGTAAGTAAAAGGTCATTTCAGAGGATCCACTAGCAACTGCAGGGATCAGAAAAGGCCTTGCGGTGGAACTTGAGCTGAGCTTTACAGAAGCCCAAGGAATCTAAGAGGTAGAAGTGAGCAATGGTGAGGACATCCCAGGCAGGAGGGACAGCATTGGCAAAGGCACAGAAATGGGAGATGGAATCTTATATCTTAAGAAAAGCAGGAAATCAATTTAGCTGGATTGCACAGTGTATAAATGGTGTATAAGGTATAATAAGTATATAAGGTATAATAAGGCTAAAAAGGTAGGTTGGAGCCAGGTTGTGAAGGGCCTTAAAATGCTCTATAAAGGAATTCATGTTTTAGCTCTTAGGTAATAGAGAGCCAATGTAATTTATTGAACAGGGGAATAACATGGTCAGATGTTTACTTGGTACCAAATGGGAGATATCACAGGTTTAGAGTGTATATATGGAAGGGCCATGACACAGAGGTAGTTCAGTAGGCAAATTGCTTTGCAAATACAAGTGGAGTCTTTGGACAACCTTTTCCTTCCTTTTCAATATTTACTTGTATTCCTAGCATCATAATCCACTGATGGAAAAGAAAGATATTTTTTTTGTGGAAACAATGGTGGACTTGTTAGTGGCCCCAAAGTTAATTTCCTGAGGGACTATCTCTTTGTTTCATTGTTTAATTCAGTTGGAGCTGAGGCTACACAGAAAATGCATTCTCAGCAGGAGCAGTCATTTCTTGCACATGCGAACTGATCCCCAAGATGTGCCTTCAGGGACACAAGAAATGTATGTTGAAACCTTCGTTGTTTTTCTTTCCTACATCACCCTGTATAATCTCAGGTTATTGAAGGGGCTTCTACTCCAATTGAGCTCCTGGGGTTGGAGATTTACCAAGCTGATTTAGGACTTTGAGATCCTGGAGTTTTTCCACAAAATAAGGATTTACAATCCATAAATATAATGATAAAAGTGTGAAGATACATTCTTTGTGCACACAAAACCTACTAGGTCAAAGGCATTTTTTCATGGGGATTTCCAGCGCTCCTCCTTCATATAAGAAAGAAGATAGTTTTGGTTATGGGAAAGTAAATTTTAATCTTGTTTGCTTAAGAGGAACAAATTTGCAGCAACAGGTTTTCCCATTTACATCCCCTCCTTTCTGTACTTCCCCAAGAAAACACACACACACACACACACACACACACACACACACACACACACATACACACACACATCCATACAACATCATGCCAAATACAACAAATGCAAATAATTCCCCTTGGGAAAGGTGCACAGATGCATAAAAAAATGGAAAGTTTGGTCATTCCATCAATGAAAAGTATAGAGCAAATGACCTCAAAAGTTACATGGACGTGAAGGGTATTATTTTTGTCTGGCCCCATTGGTACTCTGCTATCAATTTCATATCTTAGCAACCTATTTATTCTATTGATTTTCAGGTTGTTAACTTCCCATGTGCCCAGTATCCACTGTTCCAGCAATTAAATTGGGTTATCTGGGAGAATTTGTTATAACTTTTCTCAATAGACAATGAAGATTTTTTTTTGGGGGGGGGGAATAAGGGGCAGCTAGGTGGTGCAGTGAATAGAGCACCAGCCCTGGAGTCAGGAGGACCTGAGTTAAAATCCAGCCTCAAACAACTTGACAACCTTACTAGTTGTATGACCTTGGGCAAGTCACTTAACCCCAATTGCCTGGCCTTCCTGCCTTCAAAATTAAAAAAAAAATTGGAGGGTTAATTATCTGTCGAGGAAAGGCAATAAGAAGAAGACTATATCTTTTCCCTCTATGTTGGGTTTCTTAATTTGGGTTAAGTGAAGTTTAAAAAAACCCAAAACATTTTGACAATTATAGTTCAATATAATTGGATTCCTTGGAAATTCTATATATTTTACTTTATGCATTTAAGAACATTGTTCTTAAAAAACGGTCCTGAGGGAATTCTGGGAAGATGGCAGAAAAAGTCAGAAAATTCCAAGCTCTCAAGATTTTCCTCAACAAAAGAGATAAAATCATTCCTCAAGACAAACATAAAGTGATAAAAATAAACAGGAGTAGGGAAAAAAACAGGGGTCTTCCTGGGACAATCAGAAAATCTGAAGAAAAATCCCACAATGAAGTCTGGCCCCTGTGTAGAGTAAATACCTCTAGGCTAGGTTCACATAAACAAGTGGCAAACCCTGGGGTTAGCTAAGCTGGGAGGCTGCCTCAGCCCCAGCCACAGGAACTTTTACCCTGTGGACAATGAGGAGATTTGGGCATCTGAACCCAGAAAAATGGATGGAATCTTTGCTGACAAGGAATGCCAGACCCAGCTATGCTATGAAAACATGCCAGGGGCTGGGGGTGGGGGAAGGAACCAGCACATGCCTGGTGAGTATAGAAGGCTGTGGGTTGGGATGCCATTGGCTGTGGGCACTTACAGGAGGGCAGAGGTCTTGGTTTCAGTTCCAGGTCAGAGGAGAGAACTGAAGGAAGATCTAAGGCCAGAGGCAACATCCCCCATACCCAAGACTAGAGGTGATTACATAAACTAAGCTACTACAAATAAAAATAATAGACAGGTAAAGGAGAAAGAATCCAACCCTGGAGAGTTACTGTGAAAATAGAGAAGATTGGGGGGGCGGAACCAAGATGGCGGAGTAGAAACAGCTCATCCAAGCCTCTCTGCCCCCAGATTCTCCACAAACTATGTAAAAAAGGACTCTGAAAAACTTCTGGAGCCCTAGCACCCACAGAACGACACAGAGAAGCTAACCTCCCGCTGAGGACAGCCCAGCACCCTGCAGGAAGGACAAGCGCAGCGGTCTGGGAGCCAGCAGCGCGCATAGCACAGAGCGCAGGAGCCGAGCCGAGCCGAGCCGAGCCCAGGTCCACGTGAGCCGAGGTTTTAACCCCAGGGCGGCAGGGCCAGCAGCCAGCTGGAGGAACCCCAGAACACCAGGAGCTGTGGCGACCCCAGAATTATCAACATAGACATGCCTAGGACAAAGTAAGAGGTTAGTGTCCTATGGACTTTGGGACCTGTATTTGGGGAATGCGTCAGCTCCCTCCCCTGGGGGCTAGAAGCCGCTGAGGAGACACGCCATTTTGTAGTTTTCAGAGGCATTTCCCGCTCCCAGCCTACAAATCGTGGGGAGATCCAGCGATCAGTCTTGGGGGGTAATCGCTCTTGCTTTAACCTCCCTGGATCTGGACTGTGATCTAGGGTGGAAGTTGTGGGTGGGTTTACAGCTTGCCAGAAACGGAAGTTGCCCCCCACACGTTTGGGACGAAAATTCTTCTATCTGGCCTTAAAGCCATAGTGTGGCAACAAGCCCAAAAGTCAAGTAATTAAGTGGCAACATGCCAAGGCAAAGGAAACAGAAAAATGCAACCCCAGACTCCTATTTTGGGGGCATAGAGTGGGAAAAGGACTGTGAGGTCAGAAGTCCTGCTCCAAAAGCCCCAGGGAAAACATGAGTGGGTTGCAGGCCATAGAGGACCTTAAGAAGGACTTTAAAAATCAAATAAGAGAAGTGGAGGAAAAATTAGAAAGAGAAATGAGAAGGATGCAGGAAAAGTATGAAATGAGGGTCAACAGCCTGACTGGAGAAAACAACACCTTAAAAAATAGACTAACTCAAATGGCAAAGGAGGCCCAAAAGGGCAATGAGGAGAAGAATGCCTTAAAAAGTCGAATTTGCCAGATGGGAAAAAGAATCTCAAAAGTTCACTGAGGAGATTCATTCCTTCAGAGTTAGACTGGAGCAAATGGAAGCTAGTGACTTTATGAGAAATCAAGATGCTGTTAAGCAGATCCAAACGAAAGATTAGAAGGCAATGTGAAATATCTCATGGGAAAAACCACTGACCTGGAAAATAGATCCAGGAGAGACAATTTAAAAATTATTGGACTACCTGAAAGCCATGATCAAGGAAAGAACCTAGAAATCACCCTTCAGGAAATTCTCAGGGAAAACTGCCCTAATGTTTTAGATCCAGAGGGCAAAATAGAGGTTGAAAGAATCCACCGATCACCTCCTGAAAAAGATCCCAAAAAGAAAACTCCCAGAAATATTATAGCCAGGTTCCAGAATCCCCAGATCAAGGAGAAAATACTACAAGCAGCCAGAAGAAACAATTTCAATATTGTGGAAACACAATCAGAATAGCCCAGGACCTGGCAGCTTCTACACTGAGGGATCGAAGGGCATGGAATATGATATTCCAGAGGGCAAAAAGAACTGGGAATGAACCCAAGGGTCACCTACCCAGCAAAACTGAGTATTTTGTTTCAGGGGAAAATATGGTCATTCAGTGGAATAGAGGACTTTCAAGCATTCTTGAGGAAAAAACTAGAGTTGAATAGAAAATTTGACATCCAGACACAAGAAGGAAGAGATGCCTGAGAAGGTAATCAGGGAAAAGAAATCAAAAGGAACTTATCAAAGTTGAACTATTTACATTCCTATATGGAAGAGCAATAACTGTGACTGATGATATCTTTTCTCACTATGAAAATAATGGAAGAAGGGTGTGTGGTCATATGAATACATATGTGAATGTGTGTGTATATGGTTACAGTTATATATGGATAGAGGGCATAGGTTGAATTTGTTGAGAAGGGAGAATACTCAAGGGATGAAATTATGAGGTGAGAGAGGAAAGTGGCAAGAGGAGATGGGGAGAGCCATGGTAGGGTAAACTATCTCATGTAGGGGAAGTGGGTGCAAAGGAGGGGGAGAAGAAGGAAGGCTAAAAAGGCAAAACCACATTCACATTGAATTTGGTTCAGGGAGAAAATGACATACATACTAAATGGGATATCTCAACCTGCAGCAGGATAGGGGAAGGGGGATGAGAGGAGGGATGATGTATGGGAGGGCATCCTTGGGGTGAGGGGAGGTTGGAAGTACCCACTATAGAAGAGGGACAGGATCATGTAGGGAATGGACCAGGTGGGGGTGGGATGAGTGGGAGGGAATTATAAGCAGCCTTGTACAATATATCTACTATGATAATGTTTTGTATAGCTAGACATGTACAACATATACTGAATTACTTATCTCCCAAGAGGGAATGGGTGACAAGGGAGGAAGGAAATGGATCTGAAATTCGAGGTCGTAACATTAAATGTTTCAAATATATATATAAATACTATTATTAATACTCTTTTTGCCTATAATTGGGAGATAAGATGTGCAGTCATTGGGACACAAAGATTCATCTTCCTCTAATGGAAAAGTTGATGGGGGTATGGGAGAAGGTATGGGAGAGAGCAGATTGGAGGAAGCGATATCTTGTGGGACTGCTATTCTGGGAGGTTGGGTAGGGGAATAATGGGGGGAAAATGATTGTAACTCAAAATCTGGCAGAAATGAATGATGTAAAACAGAAGTTAATAAAGTAAAAAAAATAAAAAAAAGAAAAAAAAAGAAAAAAAAAGAAAATAGAGAAGATTAGCTCTTTCTGTGCAGCCTTGGGACCGGCTGGTCGTGCTGCTGGTAAAGACTCTAAGGCCCGAAAGGGTATAGTGACTTGGCCAAACGCACACAGCATGTAAGTAGATGGAGCCTCTAATCCTACAGCCGAGTAAAGTTCCCATTTTATCTCAGGTGTGTAACCATGGCTCGTGGTCCCAAGAAGCATTTGAAGCATGTAGCAGCTCCAAAGCATTGGATGCTGGATAAGTTAACAGGAGTTTTTGCTTCAAGACCATCAACAGGTCCCCACAAGCTGAGGGAGTGTCTCCCGCTCATCATCTTCCTGAGAAACAGACTGAAGTATGCCCTGACTGGAGACGAAGTAAAGAAGATCTGCATGCAGCGATTCATCAAGATTGATGGCAAAGTCCTCACTGATATTACATATCCTGCTGGCTTTATGGATGTCATTAGCATTGAGAAGACGGGTGAACATTTCCATCTGGTTTATGATACAAAGGGACGCTTTGCTGTTCATCGTATTACAGCTGAGGAAGCTAAATATAAATTGTGCAAAGTGAGGAAAATTTTTGTGGGTACAAAAGGTATTCCCCACCTGGTGACCCATGATGCCCGTACTATCCGTTACCCAGATCCTCTGATCAAAGTGAATGACACAGTTCAGATTGATTTAGAGGCTGGCAAGATCACTGATTTTATCAAGTTTGATACTGGTAACCTATGTATGGTGACGGGTGGAACTAATTTAGGTCGAATTGGTGTGATCACAAACAGGGAGAAACATCCTGGCTCTTTTGATGTTGTCCATGTAAAAGATGCCAATGGCAATAGTTTTGCCACCAGGCTCTCCAACATTTTTGTTATTGGCAAAGGTAATAAGCCTTGGATCTCTCTTCCCCGAGGAAAGGGTATCCACCTTACAATTGCTGAAGAGAGAGACAAGAGATTGGCAGCTAAGCAGAGCAGTGGCTAAATGAGTGGAGATAAGGATTTGTAGGGTTTCAATCAAGTTGAGATGTTACAGTTTTTAACAAAAAATATAATTGCCCTACAAAATATAAAATACACAAAATAAGAAATAGCTTAAACAATATGGTCTCATCAATTGAAATAGAACAAGCCATATATGTCTTTCTCTTCTTTCCTTGGATTTAGGGTACTGTGGGTATGAATGTTGTATAGAAGATGTAGCTGTATTGGCTTTGCTTAACTGCTTTTCTTTGTTACATGGGACAGGTCTCTGATTGGAGGATGGGGAGAGGACATATCCCAAAAATGGCTGATGTGAAAACAAAAGATATCAATAAAACTTCAAGAAAAAAAAAAGAAAATAGAGAAGATTAGAGTTTGTCTTCAGAGGAGGAAACTGAAGTAAAGAAACCCTCTTCTATCCCAAAGAGTAATGTCAAGTTGTCATCTGCCCAAAAGGGATCCATAGAAGAACTTCAAAAAGACTTTAAAAATCAAATGAGAAAGATTGAGGAAAAACTAAAAAACAAACAAAAAACAATCCAAGAAAAACAAGATTATAAAAAGAAAGCCAACCAATTAGAAAAGGAGATCCAGAATCTTAAAAGAAGAAAACAATTCATAGAAAATCATAATTGGGCAAGGGGAAGATAGCAAAGTTCTAAGAGATAAAAAAAAAATAAAACAAAATATAAAGAATGAAAAAAATAGAAGGGAATATAAAACATCTCCTAAGAAAAACAATTGTTCTGGAGAACAGATCAAGAGAAAACATAAGAATAATCAGACTACCTGAAAGCTATGATAAAAAAAAGAATCTTGATACAATAATACAAAAAATAACTAAAGAAATTTATCCTGAAGCATTAGAACAAGAGAAGAAAGTAGAAATAGAAAAACTCAACTGATCACCATGTGAAAGAAATCCTACAAGGAAAACCCACAGGAATATTATAGTCAAATTCCAAAACCCCCAGCTCAAGGATAAAATATTATGAGCATCACGAAAAAAACAATTTAAATATGGCAATGCCATGATTAGAATCACTCAAGACCTAGCAGCAGTGACACTAAAAGAATGCAGTTCTTGGAATGCTATATATCAGAGAGCAAAAGAACTGGGGTTCTGGTCAAAAATACCAAACCTGGCAAAGTTAAGCATAGTCCTGAATGAAAAAAAAAGGATATTTAGTGAATTGTTTAAAAAACCGAACCTTGAACTTAATAGAAGATTTGACATACAAGAACAAAGAGAAATATAAGGTACATACCAAACTGATGAAAGTAGGTTTTCAAAATTAATCACCTTCCTCCCCCATCTGAAAACCTCCTTTCATCAGGAATAAGTTTAAGAGGGAACAATGCATATATCTAGAAGAGTATAAAAGTCTTCTAAATTCAGAAAGAAATAAAATGCTAAGGGGATAGGGAGGGGGGAGAGGATAAGGGAAGGATCTATAGGGGGTAAGGGAATAGATGAAAGGGGGATATAGAAGGATATTTAGATTAATGGAATGGGGGGATAAGGAAGGGATCCTTGAAGAGGGGTAGGTTAAGTTAAGGTTAAGGAGAGCAAGGTAGTGGGTAGAAGTAGAAGTGTCAGGAGGGATAAGAAATAAGAGATACACACAAACATAAAAACAAAGATCAGGAGTAGAATTTGTTAGGGGAAGTGTATGTTTTCATATATATTATATACATATATATGTGTATATGTATATGTGAATGTATATACCTATATCTATGTATAAATATATTCATGTTTAATTGTAGCCTTCTTGGGTGGGGGTGGGGTGGGGAAAGGAGGAAAAAAGAACAAAGTAAAAAGTGCACAGTAGAGAACAAAAGAAAACTTATAAGGAGGCAAAGAAAAGTTGGACAGTTCTCAACACAAATGTGTAGTATTTATTACACAGGCTTTCTTCAAATGGAAACCTCTCTGTGCCTCAGTTTCTTCTTCTGTAAAATGGATAATAACCCCTACCTCACAGAACTGTTAGAAGGTTAAATACAATAGCACGTATTTTGTACTTTGCACAGCTTAAAACTCTATATAATGCTAGCTGTGTCAAAAATGCTAGAAATACCAGTCAGTTTTACCAGCTGGCCAGCTCTGCACGGGATGGAATTTCTTTCAGCTTAGTTCTGAAGTGAACTGATTTCCAATTTTAGAATCAATATGGGACCTTTCTTTTCTTTAGGTTAAGCAAAGAACCCTTTCCTCTCTCTGCCTAAGCTTGCTTTTCTCCAAAAGCTCGAGAGATGTAGTCATTACTTCCCCTCCCTGCTGGCCCTTCTACTTGTTCTGTTTTTTTGTCCTCCAACATCCAAAGAGTTGGGTCTGAAGTGACATGGAACAGTACTGAAGACATTTAAGTAGTACAAGGGCTAGAGTACTGGAAATCGAGTCAGGAAGACTCAAGTTCAAATCAGCCTCAGACACTTGCTAGTTGTGTTAACCTGGGCAAATTACTTGACCTCTCTGCCTCAAATTCCCCATCTGTAAAATGGGGATCAAATTTTATAATATTTATATAATAGTGCTCTGCAAATGTTTAAGTACTATATAAATTTTAGATGTTATTAAGGTGATGTGTTTTGCATAAATTATATTCTAGGCTTTTCCGGCTTGAATGTGTTTTGGCGTTCATCAACTATAGTTTGAGAAACAGACATATGGACCTTGCTGATAAGTGGGGTAAGGTGAGCTCATGGTGGTTTATGGCATTAGATGTAAGAATATCACAAGATAAAGGAAAAAGAGGAGGAGGACAAGGAGGAGGAGGAAACAGAGATTCTGATACATGATTCCAAAAGGACAGCAGGGAGGATTTTGATGATTCTCTTTCCCTTCAAACAAATTATTACTTTTAAGGACTGGAGGAAGAGCTGAATGAGGCAAAATCTTTCAGGACCCTTTTTTTGTTGTTGTTTTAGCTAATCAATAATATGATTAACTAAACATTGTGCATGAACATTTTTCAAGCAGTCACCTGAAATGTGACACTTCAGAGGTTTGATTCTAAAGACTCTTGTTACTTAAATCATTAAGTTAACAAGCAGATATCAAGCACTTAGTGTATGCTAGGCCCTGTACTAATCACTGGGGATGCAAAGGAAAGTGAAAACTCCATGCCTTCAAAAAAATTCACAATCTAACATATTAATTGATGCCTTTTCTATTTATACCAGTCGTTTACCATCCTCTTTCAGATTGAATACTCTCTTGCAATAAAGAAAAATGATTGAGTAAAAATATCTGAGACAATAATCAAGTCTGAGTGTTTATAAACTTCTGTTCTGGTAGTGCTCACTTTTCTGCTGTGGGACTTGCTGTAGCTATCTATCCTCCAGGAACTCTAATTGGTTTTTCAGTTACTCAGTTACTTACATCATTGAAGTCATTCTATATTTTGTTCTCATCATTCTAATTATTTAGCTCCACATAATTAATCAGCTGATAGAAATTTCCCCGTGTTTCTCATATTCATCATTTCTTACTATAAAATAATATTCAAATACGTTCATATGCCATTCATTCAGCCTTTTTTCCTTTCTTGTGATATTCTCACATCTTGTGCCATAAACCACCATGAGCTCACTTTCCCCTCCTTCAGCCTTTCCCCAATCAGTGGAAAACCACTTCCTAGTTCTCTGCTAGCACAGGGTACTGCTGCGAATATTTCGATACCATTGCTTCTTTTTCTCACTTCCTTGAAGTATATACCTACTAGTAGAATTGTTAGGTCAAAGGGTATGGAGAGTTTAGACCCAGCAAAAAATAATTCCAAATTGAAATCCAGAATGGTTGGACCAATTTACAGCGTCACCAATAAAGCATCGGTGTGACTGTCTTCCCCCAACCCTTCCAATATTCTCATCTCTTGTCATCTTTGCTGATTTAAATGTTCAAAGGTAAAACCTGAGTGACTTTATTTGAACTTCTTTTACTTTTAATTATTTGGAACATGTTTTCATTCTATCAGTCGTAGACTGTAACTCTTCTTTTGGAAATTGTTCATATTAGGGGGGCAGCAAGGTGGTGCAGTTAATAGAGCACTGGCCCTGGAGTCAGGAGCACCTGAGCTCATATCTGGCCTCAGACACTTAACACTTACTAGCCGTGTGACCTTGGGCAAGTCACTTAACCCCAATTGCCCTGCCTTCTCCCCTCCAAAAAAAAAAAGATGAATGTAAATAAAATAAAATAAATAATAATAATAAATATAAAATTTAATAAATATTTTAATAAACTCAATTATTATTTAAATATTTAATTTAACTTATTAAATAATTAATTTAATTATTATTTAAATATTTAATAAATTTAATAAAAATAAAATAAAATTGCTCATATCCTCTGATGACACCTTGAGAATTGGTTATGTATTGTGAATGGCATATTAATGCTGATTCCTCATATATTTTGGATATCTAGCTTTTTTCAGTGATGTGTGGTACAAATAATTTTCTTAATTTATCACTTCTCTGCTGAATCTGTATTTATCATTTCTATTACTATAAAAGCTTTTTATTTTATGTATTCAAAATTGCCCATTTAAAAAATCTTGTATAGTCTCTCTGTCCTTTATTTGGTTAAGAATTCTCTTCAGTCATAATTATAAAAGGTAAGCATGTGCTTTCTTATTCTCTCCTATTTAAAAAAAAATAGTGTTACCTTTTACGTTCAGGTCATGTGTTCAGTTTGAGCTTATTGTAGCATATGGTGTAAGATGTAAGGTGAGGTCATTTTGAAAGCTGAAGGCATCACTGTGATTTATATCATTACTCAGCATTTTGGTACCTAACCTTCCAGGTGATCTTCAGGCTTTCACTTTCTACCATTATCTGCAGATTATGAGAATTAGCCAATATTAGAATACCTTTTTTGATCTCTTGCTATTGCACACGTAACTTCCTCCACCATCTGTGTCATATTGCCCAACTTCTCTCGACCATCTGTTCTGACTACTCAAAATGAATTCTCCTTTAAGTAAATGGAGGCTTATTAACAAAATGCCTTATGCGTGTATATACGACATGACCTCAGTACTGTAGGCTAGTGGTTTGGGAATAGTGGGGAAGAGAACTTGATCTCAACTTATAAAAAATTATTATTACTGTCTTCCCCTCCAAGTGAGGATTTGCAATCAGGTATTCATACCATCCTGTTGTGGAATTGAAAGAACATAGACCTGGCACCCCAGAGACATGGTTCTAGGTCTGGATTTGCAATTGACTCAGTCTGAGACCTTGGGCCCTTAAGGGATTTCATTTCTAGGCCTCAGTTTTCTCACTTTTTAAACAAGGACATTAGACCAAATGATTTGTAGAGTTCCTTAGAGCTTTAATGTACTGTAATTTATGGGATACTATCCTGCAAAAGGAGACAGGTTTTCTAAAAAAAAAAAAAATCTCATCAATTTAGCAAAGATCCTTTCTCTAGTGATTCACAAAATGGCAGCATTTTAGACATCGTTTATTTTCCCAAAGGAGTATAGTGGGGTTGTCTGATTGGTGGTAATGTAGATGGACCGGCCGCTGTGAGGGTGACCATGTGTTTGCAAGAGTGCCTATGTCAGTAAAACTGCTAACACAATCACGTCCCAAGTGAAGCTATTTTTTAAATGGAATTTTGGACTCCCGGCCTTCTTGAGTGAATTGAATCCATTCTTTATACTCAGATGTGGAAAAGAGGCACTGCTAAGGTCTTGTGTTAGAAGATTTTGCTTTTTTTGTTTAAGTTCCTATCATTTCAGGCCTGCTGTAAGGCAATCTTCCTATTCCTCCTTGATTTATTCTCCACTGCCTTCCCCTAAAGTCTGTTCCAAAACTTCTCTTCTCTCCTCAAGTTTCCCCATACAATCACCTGCCCTTGTTTTCTCAGATAATGACATTGCCTAGTATTTTACTAAGAAAATAGAGGGTATTCACCTTGAGTCTCCTGTTCTCTACATTCAGAAGCTCTTGCTATCATATCCCATTTTCTCTTCCTTTATTAATCACTTACTCTGACCTTACTCTTTGCTAGGTACTGGGGATACAAAGACAAAGATAAAATATTCCTTGCCTCCAAGGGACTTCTATTCTAATGGGGAAAACAACACATACAATTACATGCAAAGTGAGTTTGCTCATTTTTTGGAACTGGACCCTCAAAACCATCTACATAAAGAGCTAAGAATAAAGAGCTCCTTCTACAAAAGCCGACTGGCATCTGCTCTAGAACTTAAGTCATAGAGGGTTGCCCAAGGACAACTGAGAGGGTAGGGGACTCACCTAATGTTAGAAAGTCAGCATATAACCAAGTCTACCCTTGAATCCAAGTCTTTGCATACTCCTAGACCCACTCTTTATTCATTTTGTCACCTTGCTTCTCAGAAAACAAGTAGATGCAAGGCAAAACCAAATTAACTTGTTGAGGTTGGGGAACTAATAGTTGAAAGGAAGCTTGGGTCAAGAAAGGACCCATGTAGGAGGTTGTACTGGAAAGTAGTTTTGAAAGGCGCTAGAGATTCTAAGAAGTGGCAGGGAGAAAGGACTGCATTATGGGAGGCAGCCCCTACAAAGATACAAAGGGAGGAAATATTTGTAAAACAGCACACATACTTGACACATAATAGCTGCTTAACAAAAACTTCCTCTTTATGATTGAATGCTTCTGCCAATGAAATAAAAGCACTTTCCAAGTAGCTAAATACAATTTACAAGAAGGTCCAACTTTGTTTCACTTATATTTGGGTAGTCTCCCCAAATTTTCTACATCAATTTTGCCTTTCTTTTTGAATTCCTGGACTTATAGAAATTTTCATACCTTATAATTATTCAATTTTGTATCTTGCCTCTTTTGAAAATGCTCTCTATAATAATAGCTGGAATGTATATAGTCTTCTAAGGTTTATAAAGCACTTTACAAATATTATCTCATTTTATTTTTGTAATAGTGGGTGCGCGTTAAATGTTATTATTATCTGCATTTCACAGATGAGGAAACTGATGTACACAAAGGTTAAGTGACTTGTTCAAGGTCACATAGCAAGTGTCAGAACTTAGATTTGAATACAGATCTTCCTAACTGCAGGTTCAGCGCTCTAACTATAAATAAAAGTAAATAAAAATAAATTTATTTTGAGAATTCTACAATATTATTTAAGATTCTATGAGAAAGATACACTTGGTTATAAAAATAAAACAAGACAAAACCCAGGTTTGGGAATCATTGCTTTAAGTGGTTAATTTCAAGTTTCTAGGACACATTTTTTTCCTCCATTTTTAAAGGTTCTGAAGAAACAATAATGAGCAATCTGAGTGATGTTATATCACTGTACTAATCTCTATTCATAAGTAAAATTTAATCTAACACATTAATGATATGCATAATAGTGTGTCTAAGGTAATTAACCATAAATAGTAAGTGGGTCTCAAATGACTGTAATTAGTATCAGAGCTGGCACTGGCAAGCTAGAAAAAATATTCAGGGGATCCTCAGTGAGGGAAGGATTAATAATAATAAATGCACATATTTTTGAAATAGGAAAAATGACACTGTCCAAAGAAATACTCTTTATAGTACACCCCTTTATAGCTCCAAATCATCAAGGCCTGGTACAAAAGATTTGCTGGCCTCCAGTTTACCTTGTCTCATTCCAATGCTGTTTTTCCTTGTATTTAATTAATTTATACCATTTGTTGAACATTTGTGTGTACAGAGCAGTAATTGCGTTGTGACATAGAAAACATTCTGCACAAAGGGACTGATTTGCAACTTTGACCTAAACAAAGGGATGTAGAGAGGGGAGAAGAGCAAACATCAGAACCCAAGATGCCATTCCCCTCTGGAATTGGGGGGTGGGGTAGGATCAATACTGCATCTCTAGTATACACAATCTCTCCACTCTCTTATGCACATTTCTCCTACAAGTCCAAATCAAGCTCCCATACTCAGTCATGCTTCTCTCTTACATCATGACAGGTATGTTAGATGAGGTATACTTGGGATGTAGGATTTCAATTATTCACACATTTCCTGAAAGTCTCATTCCCCTCAAAGCAGAGGATCTAATAAACTCTTCACTAGCCCTTGCTGATAATTTCATTGTTTAAAAGCTGGAGCAACAAAGAGACCTGCTTCCCTGGATTTAATTCTGAACAAAGAAGAACTGAATAGAAAAATTAATGCAATGGAAACCCATACCCCAGAATGAGCTTAGGTGGGTGAAAAATACTCAAAACCACAACTAAGACTTTTTAAAAATAATTATTTATTCATTTTGAACTTGCATGCAAAACAAGGAGGTAAAAAAGAACATTTAAATGTATGTAGCAGAACAAAAAGAGAGGATTCAATATAAAACCATAAATTTCCATTTCAAACAATTCAATTTTTTTAAACTATGTAAAAATACTACATATTGTTTTCAAAGCTACCTGGCTTTTCTGTGCTTTGTTCTAAGTTTTCTTTTGTTCACTTTTGTATACTTTTAATTTTTTTTTCTCCATCCCTCTCCAACTCCCTCTAGAGAAGGCTACAATTAAACACAAATACACACACGCTCATACATATATACACACACCTCTATATGCATACACATATGTGTGTACATACACATCTACATAAGACCATACCATACATATTTCTATTTGTCAGCTCTTTCTCTGGAAGTGTATATCATCTTCCCTCATAGGTCCAAGTCTTTCCATGTTTTTCTAATATTAATCAACTCATCATTTCTTATAGCACAGTAGTAGTCCATCACAATTATATACCACAACTTGTTTAGTCATTCCCCAATTGAATGGCTTCTATAATTTTTAGCTAATCTGATAGGTGCAGGGGTGGGGAATCTGTGGCTTCAAGGCCATATATCGCCCTCTAGGTCCTCAAGTGTGGCCCTTTGATTGAATATGGACCGTAGAGGGCCACATGTGGACTCAAGGTTCCCGGTTCCCCACTCCTGGTATACAATGATATCTCAAAGATGTTTTAATTTGTATTTCTCTAATCAATTATGGTTTAGAGCATTTTCATATGACTTTATATAGTTTTGATTTTTTCATCAAAAAACTGTTCTTTTCCTTTGACTATCAATAAGGGAATGACTTATATTATTATAAATCTGACAAAGTTATTTATATATTTGAGAAACAAGACCTTCATCTAAGAGACGGTCTATGCAAAAATTTCCCTGAATTTTTTGCTTTCCTTCTAATCTTGGTCACGTTGACTTATTTGTACAAAAACTTTATAATTTGATATAACTGAAATTATCCATTTTACATCTCACAATGTTATTACTTGTTTATTCATAAATTTTTCCCCTATCCATGAGTCTGATAGGTAATATGTTCCACGTTCTGATTTACTTGTGATATCTCCCTTTACATCTAGGTTGTGTATCCATTTTGACCTTATCTTGGTATGTGGTTCAAGATACTATTTTATGCCCAATTTTTGCCAGACTGTTTTCTAGTTTTTCCAGCAATTTTTTTACCAAATAATGAATTATTATCCCCCAAATTTAACCTTTACATTTATCAGACAAAAGGTCATTTTAATCCTTTACTACTGTGCATTGCATGTCTATTGTATTCCATTGATCTATTTCTTAGTCAGTAGCAGATAGTTTTGTCCAGATTTGCTGAACCTCCTTCCTTTACATTTTTTTCATTAGTTTCTTTGAAATTCTTGACCTTTTTGGGGGGGGCAGAGTCAAAATGGTGGAGAAGAAACAGGACTTCCATGGGGCTCTGGCTTCCACCCCATCCAATTCATGTAAGAGGTGATTTTGAACAAACTTTGGAGCTTTAGAATCCACAAAATGATACAGAGAGGCTAACCTCCCTCTGAGGATAGTCCAGCAGGCCAGCAGAAAGGGGCCAGCACAGAGTTCTGGTAGCTGAGCACAGCCCCACTGGAGCTGGAGGTTTTAGCCTCAGGGCAGCCTGACAAGCCACCTGCTGGAGGGACTTCAGATCACTAGCAGTTGTGGTAGTTTCCAGAATTATCAACCTATAGACACTAAGGACAAAGTGAGAGGTCAGTGCAGTGCGGACTTTGGGATCCAGTAGTTCAGGAATGTGGCTGGTCTTTGCCTCCAGGGAGAGAAGCAGCTAAGGCATGGCTGCTGTGCAGTTGCAGCCATGTGGCTGCTTCAGCTCCCGGCCTGCAGATTGTAGGGGAACCAAGCAACCAGTCTGAGGGGTAATCACTCTTGCTTTAACCTGCTTGGATCTGGATTGCAATATAGGGTGGAGATCCTGGGGTGTACGACCAGCTTGCCAGAGTGTGTGGAGACTTCTGAGAGGGCACCCGACTAATACCTTTGGCATGTGAGAAAACCCCAGCATTTGGGACAAAGATCCCCTGTCTGGTAGCAGAGTCCTACTGTGCCCAAAAGCCAAGTAATTGAGTGGCAACATGAGCAAATGAGGGAAGCAAAGCAAGCACAGCAACCCAACTTCACACTCCTATTTTGGGGACAAAAAAAGATCAAAGCATGAAACAGAGTAAGACAGCAAAGTTAGAAATCCTGCACCAAAAGCTTCCAAGAAAAATATGAACTGGTTACAGGCCATAGAGGACCTTAAGAAGGATTTTGAAAATCAAATAAGAGAAGTGGAGGAAAAATTGGGAAGAGAAATGAGAACAATGCAAAAAAATTATGAAATGAGAATCAACAACCTGACTGAAGAAAATAACACTTTAAAAAATAGACTAACTCAAATGGCAAAAGAGGCTCAAAAAAGCAATGAGGTGAAGAATGCCTTAAAAAGACAAATTTGCCAGATAGAAAAAGAATCTCAAAAACTCACTGAAGAGAATCATTCCTTCAGAATTAGATTAGAGAAAATGGAAGTTAGTGACTTTATGAGAAATTAAGATACTATTAAACAGATCCAAACAAATGAAAAAATAGAAGGCAATGTGAAATATCTCATTGGGAAAACCACTGACCTGGAAAATAGATCCAGGAGAGAGATTTAAAAATTATTGGAATACCTGAAAGCCATGATCAAATAAAGAACCTAGAAATTATCCTTCAAGAAATTCTCAAGGAAAATTTCCCTGATGTTTTAGAGGGCAAAATAGAGGTTGAAAGAATCCACCTATCACCTCTTGAAAAAGATCCCCAAAAGAAAACTCCTAGGAATATTATAGCCAGGTTCCAGAATTCCCAGATCAGAGAAAATATTACAAGCAGCCAGGAAGAAACATTTTCAATATTGTGGAAACACAATCAGGATAACACAGGATCTGTCAGCTTCTACACTGAGGGATCGAAGGGCTTGGATTATGATATTCTGGAGGTCAAAGGAGCTGGGATTAAAACCAAGAATCACCTACCCAGCAAAACTGAGTATCTTCTTTCAGGGGAAAATATGGTCATTCAATGGAATAGAGAATTTTCAGGCATTCTTGATGAAAAAACCAGAGTTGAATAGAAAATTTGACATTCAGATACAAGAAGCAAGAGAAGCATGAGAAGGTAAACAGGGAAAAGAAATCATAAGGAATTTATCAAAGTTGAACTATTTATATCCCCACATGGAAAAACGATAATTGTAACTTATGAAACTTTTCTCAGTATGAGAATAGTCAAAGGGAATAGAAATGTGTGTGTATGTGTATGTATATATATATATATATATATATATATATGTGTGTGTGTGTGTGTGTGTGTGTGTGTGTGTGTGTGTGTGTGTCTATATAGGAGGGCATATGGGTATATGAATATATATGTGAATGTGTGTATATATGGGTACAGGTATACATAGATAGAGGACACAGGACCAATTTAATAGGAAGGGATCATACTTAAAAGGTGAAATTAAGAGGTGAGAGAGGAATATAATGAGAGGAGATGAGAAGAGACAGAATGGGGGTAAACTATCTCACATAGAAGAGGCAAGGTAAAACTATTATAATGGAGGGGAAAAACAGGAAGGCAAAAGGGAATGGATCAACCTTATTTTCATTGAATTTGGCTTAGGGAGGGAATGACATACATACTAAATAGAGTATCTCACCCTACAGGAGAGTAGCGGGGAAGGGGATGAGAGGGGGCATGATGGAAGGGAGGGCAGGCTGGGGTGGGGGAAGTTGGAAGCACCCACTTTTGAAAAGGAGCAGGATCAGAGTAGAGAATAGAACAAGTGGGAGGTGGGATAGGAGGGAGGGAAATATAGTCAGTCTTTCACAATATATCCACTATGGAAATGTTTTAATTATTATTATATTAATTATTATTAATATTGTTTTACATGTAACTGGGAAATAAGACATACAGGCACTGAGGCATAGAGATCCACCGTGCCCTACTGGAAAGTCAGAGGGAGTATGGGAGAAGATATGGGAGAGAGCAGATTGGTGGAGGGGATATCCAGTGGGATTGCTATTTTGGGATGGTGGGTAGGGGAAAAACAGGGAGAAAATTTGTAACTCAGAATCTTATGGAAATGAATGATGTAAGCTAGAAGTTAATAAAGCATTTGATTAAAAAATTTCTTGACCTTTTGTTCTTCTAAATGAGTTTTATTTTTATTTTTTCCACCTCAGTAAAATCATTTTTCAGTAATATAATTGAGATGACACTGAATAAATAGTTTAGGTAAAATCATCATTTAAAAATTATATTGGCTTTGCCTAGTCATGAACAATGAATATTTTCCCAATTATTTAAATCTAACTTTATTTCTATAAAGAGTGTTTTATAATTATGTTTATGTAATTCCTGGTTCTGTTTTGAAAGGCATACGCTCAGGTATTTTATGCTTTCTATGGTTATTTTAAATGTTCCAAAACAATATTGAATAATATTGGTGACAGTGTAGTTTCCTTGTTTATCTCTCTCTCTTTTTTTGTTGTTGTTTTTTGCTTTTTGGAAGGCAATTGTAGTTAAGTGACTTGCACAAGGTCACATGACTAGTTTTTGTGTTAAGTGTCTGAGGCTGGATTTGAACTCAGATCCTCCTGACTCCAGGGCCAATGCTCTATTCATTGTACCACCTAGCAGCCCCCTTGTTTATCTCTTTTAATTAAACCTATATTAGCTTTAACTTTGTCTGAAATCATCATTGACAATTAACATCATTATGTTAATAATGTTAATCTACTTGACCCTCTAAGAGTCCTTCACTTTTCCTCTGTTATACCCTCCTGATTCTTAATCTATACATCCTTCTGAAAGTCCCTCCTTTATCCTATCCCCTGGCTCTCTTATTTCTTTATAAATTTAGATAAGTTTTATGTCTTTCTTTAGATAAGTTTTATGTCTTTCTTTCTTTTCTATGTTCCCTCTTTAACCTAGTTCTCATGAGAGTAAGATTCCAGCATTACCAGCCTTCCACTTCCCTCCCCACCTTGCTTCTTCTGTATGAGTTCTTCTTTTTATGCCTCATTTGTATGAGATAATTCCTCCTTTTTACTTCTCCCTACCCAGTTTTATTTTTTAGAATCCTATCATATTTAGCTCAGCCTAACTTTTTCTTTCAAACTACCAAAGTAATGATGACAGTGTTAAGAGTACTGATAACATTTTCACATATAAGAAGTAAATAGTTTGACCATATTGAGTACCTTACAATTGGTCTTTAATTTTTACCTTATAGTTGTCCTGGATCTTTTGTGTCAAATTTTCCATTAAGTTCTAGACTTTTTGCCACAAATACCTGAAAGTCTCTTAGTTCATTAAATATCCATTTTCCTCCCCATTCAGGATTATACTCAACTTTGCAGAGTAAGTTATTTTTAGTAGTAACCTCAGCTCTTTTGCTCTTTGAAATATAGTGTTCCAGTACCTATAGTCTTTTAATGTAGAAACTACTAGGTATTGTGTGATCCTGATTGTAGCTCCATGGTATTAATTTTCCCCCTTACTGCTAGTAATATTTTCTCCTTAACCTGGGAACTTTGAAATTTGGCTATTATATTCCCATAAGTTTTCCTCTTGGGATCCCTTTCAGGTAGTGATTTATGGATTTTTTTTCTATTTCTGCTTTACCTTCTTGTTCTAGAATTTTCCTTAACAATTTCTTCCAATATTGTATCAAGATTCTTCTTTTTTGATTGTAACTTTTGGGTAATCCAACAATTCTTATATTGTCTCTCCTCAATCTGTTCTCTAGATCAGTTGTTTTTCTAACACATTTTCTTCTATTTTTATTTTATTTTATCATTCTTTTTATTTTATTTTATTATTTCTTTCTTTCGAATTTATTGTATTATTTCTTGGCATCTCATTAGCTTCCCCTTGCCCAGTTCTAGTTTTCAAGGAGTTATATTCTTCCTTAAGTTTTTAGATCTAATTTTCCAATTGGTTAACTTTATTTTCATAATTTTCTTGATTTTCTGGGATTGTTTTTATTTTTTTCTCTAATCTTATTTGATTTTTGAAGTCCTTTTAAAATTCTTCCAAGGAGTCTTTTTCGGTTTGTGACCATTTGATTTTTCTCTTTGAAAAAGTAATGGCTTTTTAAAATTCACTATCCTCCTCTGAATATGAACCCAGATATTTCCTATCCTTGTAGTACCTGTCTATGATTGGGTTCTTTCTCCTTTGCTTACTCATTTTAATGCTGTTTTGTTTTATTTTATAATGCAGCTTGTTATTTTAATCAGGTTCTAGTTCCAAGTTGTAGGGAATGGTACTCCACACCTCAGGTCCTTCTTACTTTTATTTTCTGAGCTCTTCTCTGGGACCCAGTCTTGGGCACTCCTCTCCACCCCTGAGCCACCCCTAGGGCCTCAGCCATATCGCTACTGCAAATGATCTTGTTCCCTATAGTCCTTCTGGGCAGCTGCAAACTTCAGTTCTTCCCTCTGCTCTGGAACCAAAACCAGGGACTCCTTTTTTCTGCAAGTGCCCATTGCCACAAGGTCCCTGTCCCTATGCTATGGTACTTAGTAGGCATGTGCTTACTATTTCTCACCCACAGCCACAGCTTGGGACAGTCTGGTCAGCACATCTGACTCTGGCATCAGGAGATGGCAGACAGTACTTTAATCTTCCCCTACTCAGCTTTCTGAGCTCCACGCTGTCCATGAGGTGAAAGTTCCTGAAGCCATGGCTGCCTCTGGACCCAGATATCCACAGAGCTTGTTGTTTGGCAGTGTTTACCCTTCAATCGGTCAAAAACTCTGCCCCTGGAGGTTGAGTCTTTCCTGAGGTACTCTCAACTTGTCTTAAGAGAATAGCTGCTTTACCCTGACCTTTAATTATTTTTGCCATTCAAAGTTCACTTTGAGGCAATGTCCTGTCTTTTTATATGGAAGAAATTTGGAAAGCCTGGAATTTTTTTGACTTCCTCTGTCATCTTCCCCAAATTCTCTCCAACTAAGACTTTTTTTTGAAAAAAAGAGGAATAATTGGTTCAAGAATAAGGGTAGATGAGTCTCTGGTTAGCACAGATGGTATGATGATAACAGACAAGAAAAATAAATCCAATTCACCTTTATCTCTAATTCACCTCCTCCCTAAAGGATCTTAAAATCAGAAAAGGAAAAACAACCCAGTTAGGAGGAATTTTAAAAATTTTATTACGTACTTACTCTATTTCAGGCATTATATTAAGTGTAGGACAAAGCACTTAGCTACTTTATGTAATTTCAGATTCCATCTTTAATTTGTGTACCATACCATCTGCAATCTCCCTGATGTGAGTGCACTATCCCCTTCCATATCTGCCTGCTCTTTAAGACTCAGTTTTCTGTCATATGCACAGTTTTGGTTTTGTATTATTCTTTGATAATATATAAACTAAAACAAATGGGTCAAGTATTGCATTTGACATTTCTAATCATTTTAAGTGCATGAAGTCATGCCCAAGTTGGTTTTGAGGCATAGAAGTCAATGACCTAAAAATACTAAAGATGTATTCCACAATGAGGTGTAATTCTACATTTGGAGGGTAGTTTGGGACTGAAAGGTACACAATATCATGGGGAAAACAATGGCATTTGGGGATTTCTGTTCAGATCTTACCTTGGACACTTGCCTTGGGCAAGTTTCTTAAAATCCTTTGGTTCATTTGTAAAGTAGTTAGACTATGTAGCATCTTAAATCTCCTCCAAGTCTAATCTACAATCCTCAAAAAATTTAATTTTCTTAGGAAATCAGTGGTTCAGATGCTAATGACTCAGTTGAAAAATATTCCCCCCTCTCCCCTCCATCACTCCTGCAAGGAAGTTATGGGAGTATGATGTTTTACTCCAGCTCCCAATGCTGCCTGAAATATTGAGGCAGCAGGAACAAGGGGCTGAATGTCACATATATGTTGGGCACCAACTCTCTGCTGGGATGTGAATATAAATTGTACCTATTTGTGGACTAATTATTAGATTGTCAGCTCCTTGAGAGCAAGACCTATTTTTTGCCTCTTTTTGTATCCCAAACACTTAGCCTGGTACAGAGTAAGCACTTAATAAATGTTTATTGTTTAATTGACTAATAATACATTGAGAAGGACAATACTACATTATTATTTCTTGTTTTGTTTTTTTTTTAATTGTTTTTTTTTTGGAGAGGGGAAACAGAGCAATTGGGGCTAAGTGATTTGCCCAAGGTCACACAGCTAGTAAGAATTAAGTGTCTGAGGTCGGATTTGAACTCAGGTCCTCCTGACTCCAGAGCCAGTGCTGCACCAGACATTATTATTTCTTAAAAAAAAAAAAGTAACTGCTGTTAATACTTCCAAAGATAAGTGTCATGGCCTATTTGATAGGGATTTTGGATACAGGAGAACTTCTTAAAGTGACCATGAATTTTCCTTCTCTATATGAAAAAAGGAGCTTGGCAAAGTCCAATAAAATTATCTTTTTAAATTTTAGATGCTTATTTATTACTTTTACATTACCTATGCTTCCTGCCATACATTACTTATATTCCTTCTCCCACCTTATCTTAGAGAACCATACCTTACAATAAAGAAGAAAAAAGGGGAAAGTTTAATAAAAATGGCTAACATTAAAAACATATGACATATTTAATATTCCATACTCATAGCTCCCTTCCTGTGCCTTCTCATGTCTTATATCTTTTTTCTACAGTTAAGATTGATATAATATAATATATTGATATAAGATATAATCACAACATTCAAATTTGCTTGTGTTCTTGTTCCTTATATTTTCGTTACTGTAGTTCTATATGTTGTGCTTACTTCACTTTGATCACCTCATATAAGTCATGCCAAAATTCTCTGAATTCATCGTGTTTATTGTTGTTGTTGTTTTACAGCACAGCAACATTCCATTATATTCATCAATCATGATTTGTTTATTGATTTCCCAATCGATAGACATCTGCTTTGTTTCTAGTTCTTTGCTAGTACAACAATAGTTGATATAAATATTTTTACACACGAGTCTTTTATGTTGTGGCTTACTATATGTATATTTCAATTATTCTCCAGGAACATATTCTGGCCCATGATACAATATGTTGGTCTAAATTAATGTTTTGCCAAACTTCTTTCCCAAATATTTTACACATTCTGCAGTTATTTAAAATGGAATTTTATTTTCTCTTTGCCTATGTTTGCTATGTCTCAATATCTTGTTTCTATAACTAATTCTTCCAAAACTTTATCAGTAATAGAGCAGATTGCTTTATCTTGAATTTTGGCCAAGAAAGGGAGGGAATGACAGAGTATGATGATGGATTTATTAAGAATTGAGGGGACTTGGGGAACATTTGTAGATGACAGTCAATAGATGAGAGGAGATTGGAGATTAAAAAGAGAAGGAATGATTTGTATATCAATCTGCTGGAAAGAAAAGGAGAAAATGGGATCCAGAGTATTTACAGATGAGTAGAAGAGTAATTTCATTATCAGAAGGAGAGAATAGTGATTGATGTCAATAGTTTATGAGGATTGTATGGAGTTGGATTGGTTAATCAAAGTGTTAATATTGTGGGAGGTAAGTGAAACCAGAATAGCCTTAATTGTCTTGGAAAGTCTACCTCTATTTGAGAGGTAGAAGAATTGGAAGTCATGGTGAGGATGATGAACAGATTTGGGTGGAGTAAATCATAGGGAGAGATGGAATAAAGGTGGTTATGGTCAAATGAAACTATCATAGTTTTCTTGATCATGGAAGCAGAACACTTGTGAATAAGAGAGTATGACCATCATTGTGCTGAGAAGGAAAAGGAGAGTAAGTCATAGGACTTGAGGAAATTGAGGAAACAGGAAAGTTAGGGTATTTGAGGGAACACTAACATGTTCATTGAAGTACCCTCATCGAAAGGCAGGAGTTGAAATGGAGAGGAATATGTTGTGAGCCAGATACTGGACTGGGGACAGGAGAGAAAATACACTGAGAGCCAAAAGACAACAGCCACCAGGATGTGGATTGAATGGGTATCTCAAAGGAGGAAAGGTTGCTAAATGATAGTGGCAAGGGGAGAGTTTTAAAGTGGCAAGAGGAAGCAAGTATTATCCTAACTCTCCTTCTGAGACCAGTATGTTGGGTATATGAGAGAAGATGGAACCAGTACTGGAAAGTCTGGCCAAGGATATCTCTTCCAGAAGAGCCAGATGTTAAGCACTTTCTACTACACACACACACACACACACACACACACACACACACACACACACACACACACGTACATACAGAATTAATGTTCTGTTGTAGTACCCCTTCTTTTCCCTTCATGGGTAAGCCTTCTCTACTCCTCCCAGTCTCTTCTCTTCATTGCTTTTTATCCTATTTGACCTTAGCCTATATCCTTAATGAGAGACTCAAGCATAACTCCTTTGGAAAAAGCATTGTCCAGCAGCCCTCTTAAATATTGCACCCATCCAGAGACTTCACTAGCATTAGGAAGTAAATAAATCAAATGACTAGTCCTGTTGGCATGTGTAGCAGCAAGCACCCCAACATCCCCAGGGTGACTGCCAACACAGGTTCTTAGATCTGCTTTTCAAAAGGAAAGCAACTCAAAATGGGTTAACAAGCTTACTTTAATCAAACAAACACACATTACCTAGTTCAGGGGAAAAGGTCAGCACCCCAAACTTCAGAGTTACTGAACTTACAGATCAAACAGACAGGCTTCCAAACTGTCCTACCATTATATCAATACCAAATCACAGTTACCAGAGAGGGAAGCATCAACATCTGGGTTTTCAAAGCCGGGGGGCTCTCAACAACGGCTTCCCAGAGTCTCATCTGGTCAAATCACACAACACTTCTCAAAGTGAGCCCCAAAGCAAAGCCTCTCCTCAGGGTTTATATAGCCTTCTCCTGGCTCAGAGAATGTAACAACCTTCTGGACCCACTGCCCAATCAAAGTATCAAGGTATGGGCTTTCCTGAAAAACAAGCCTCCCACCACAGGCTCCAGGTGCACTTAAGCTAGGGGCAGGGAAGATCTTTAAATTTGCATTTCCATTACAGCATGTTCAATTTTTCATGGATGTCAATGCTTGAGCTTAGATTATTCATTTGATTACACAAAATGACAGGACTAGAGAGGGTATGTGAAGCCATGAAGTTCATAGACATTTATAGCAGATAAGAGTTTCATTCTCAGTATGTAGAGACCATCTGCTGTTATGGAACAAATACTCTGAACAAAGATTGCTCAAACCCAAAAAGATGAGAACTCTTCAGAGGAGTCATTCAGCCTCACATTTTTCTGTTGGGATAGCATGGAACTGTAGTAGAAAGCAGATTTCCATTTACAGCCTTTGTTGTTTTAAAAAAGATATTTCACCAAACCTAGAGAAGTGCAGATCTTGGCATCTCAAATCTCTAACAGATTTTAGGTTTCAAAAATTACTTGGAAATCATTTGTCAGTCTACTGGAGGAATAAATATAAATGTTGATAGCAAGAGAATGATCTTTTTGGGCTTGTCAGATTCTTATGAAAAAAATATTCAGAACATCAATCAAACCTTCATTTTGACAGTGTTTCTTTGTAATCATTCTCCCTC
Source organism: Gymnobelideus leadbeateri (assembly GCA_011680675.1). Classification (NCBI taxonomy): domain Eukaryota; kingdom Metazoa; phylum Chordata; class Mammalia; order Diprotodontia; family Petauridae; genus Gymnobelideus; species Gymnobelideus leadbeateri. The sequence goes on from WOXC01001233.1 coordinate 64,696, forward strand.
CCCCATCCCCACCACCCCAACGAGGGTTGACTAAGGAAAACCTGGAAGATATGATAATAGCAACAACAAATGTAGGTGAGCCTTAGAAATGAAGGAAAAAAACCCCCAACCCCGTAAACAAACTATTCAAGTGGCACTCATGGGATAGGCAAATTTAGTTCTATTGTTTATTCAGCCCTAATATGTTGCTTTCCACATTCTCAAGTAAACTTCAGATGAGATTATACTAGTGACTAGGGACTAAACCTGTGATTTAACTGGCACAGGGAACTCCCCAAAAAGGACAGCACCTTATCTGTCTTCTAGTCCTAGAGAGAATACTTGGAATTTGACTTGTTTGGAGTCACACAGCCAGTAGGTGTCAGAAGTGGGATCTGAACCAATGTCTTGCTGGCTTTAGGGTCAGATCACCACTCACCAAACCATACTGCCTTTCAGTGTGGATACTTTCATATGGATAACTTATATAAACATTTCCTATGTTTAAAAAATGTATTTCAGTAGCACTTTGAGTTTTACAAGACATCTTTCTCATAACAATCCAGGAAGTAAATACTACAAATATCATTGTCTCCATTTTATAGATGAAGAAACTTGAGACTCAGAGAGATGATGCAATGTACTGCCTTAAAGAGGTGAGAATCTAGTCCAGCCCTTCTATGGCAAAGAGTCCCTATGCCCAGCTCTGCCAACATGAAAAGAGTAATCAGTTCCTTCTACCTTAAAGCTGTTCACTCCAGTGAAACACTGTTCTTCATTTGTCATAGAAATAATATAACACAGACATTGATGAAGCATTAATCTCATTCCTATTCAACAATAGCCACAAGCCCATACCTGTGATTTCATTAGTGTTAGGGAACACCTGGTAAAGAAAACACATATTGGGGCAGCTAGGCCCTGGAGTCAGGAGGACCTGAGTTTGGATCCCAGACACTTAACACTTGCTAGCCGTGTGACCTTGGACAAGTCACTTATCCTCAATTGCCCTGCCCTCCCCCTCCAAAAAAAAAAAAAAAGGAAAAAAAAACAAAAAAGAAAACCTCTACCAAAGCAAAGGAGCAACTTAAAACACTGTATAATGTTACAGGGCTTCTTAGGAGCATGGACAGGTTAAAAGTGACAGGGAAGGGAACAAGTATTTGCTAAGGGCCTACTATGTACCAGACACCTTACAAATATTTCGTTTGATTCCCTCAACCATATTGGGAGGTAGATTTTATTATTATACCATTTTACAGTTAAGGAAACTGAGGCAGGCAGCGGTTAAGTGACTTGACTGAAATCACACTGCAAGTATGTGTCAGAGGTGAGACTTGAACTCAGATCTTCCTGATATCTAGGACAGCTCCCTACTCTGCTACACTGCCTCTCACAAGATATAAAAATCCTGGTAAGAACTTATGACCTTTCATTCATTTGATAGGTATTTATTAAAGTCTACTATGTGCCAGGCACTGTACTAAGTATTGGAGCTACAGAAAGAGGGAAGGGGCAGTCCCTGCCCTCAAAGAGCTTACAATCTAATGGACCTCCCCTTATAAACATTTATCTGGGCTCCACATTAGGTATATCTTCTATGAGCCTACAGAGTCCTGCAACTGTTGAAAAATATGACTCATGCTTGGAAAGAGGAATTTGGAGATAGGATCAGTCTTTGCTCCTGTCCTCTTCTTTTGGCAGGGTGTGAACTTGTGTCTCCACTTCTCAATTTCTGGTCTGTAATTCAGGGACTTTGGGCACTGTGATTGGTTTGAAGTGCCAAGAAGGAGGCAGTAGGGCCATTGGTGAGTTATTAATGTTGTTACGTCCAGGCTTACAAACACATAGCAGAGGGTGAAAGGAGCCTTGTGAGGTGAGTGAGGCCTTTAATAAAGTTCAGAGGTACAAGGAAGCCAAAGCATCACAATCAATTTTATTTTGTTGTTCATTTGTTTCAGTTGTGTCTGACTCTTTGTACCCCTATTTGGGATTTTCTTGGCAAAGATGCCCTTTCCTCCTCTAGCTCTTTTTCCAGATGAGGAAACTGAGATAGGGTTAAGTGACTTGCCTAGGGTCACACAGCTAGGAAATGTCTGAGGCTGGATTTGAACTCAGGTCTTCTTAACTTTAGACCCAGCACTCTCTCCACTGTGCCACCTAGCTGTCATAATATATAAATATTTCTGTCTTTTTTTTTTATTTTTGGAGGTGGGAGGGCAGGGCAATTGGGGTTAAATGACTTGTCCAAGGTTACACAAGTAGTAAGTGTTAAGTGTCTGAAGCCAGATTTGAACTCAGGTCCTCCTGACTCCAGGGCTGGTGCTCTATTCACTGTGCCACCTAGCTGCCCCTAATATTTCTGTCTTTACCTTTAAGTGAGATTATGCCAATACCATTGCATCACTTATGTGATCAGAGTACATGACTGACTTCACAGTCACTCATTTGGACTAAAATTTGCCTCCTCAATATACATGCTTAAGGTATATAGATATAGGATTCTCCAGCATTCAAGACCCCAGGGCCTTTTCACTAAATCATATGGAATCAGAAAAGTTATAAAAGGGGCAGCTAGGTGGCCCTGTGAATTGAGTGCTGTCCCTAGAGTCAGGGGGATGTGAGTTCAAATGTGATCTCAGACACTTACTAGCTGTGTGACCCTGGGCAAGTCACTTAATGCTAATTGCCTTGAAGAAAATAAAAAGTTATAAAAATAACCCCAAAGTTTATCTACTCTAATATTCTCATTGTGCAGCTGAAGAAACAAAGGTGCATCGTGGGCAAGGTTATTGCCAAGGTTAGATGGCTAGACTGGTACCAGAGTAGGACAAGAACCCATCCAAGCTATTGATTCTGTGTTCTTCCCCCTATGTTAGGTGGCTTCACTTATCTTATTTGAATTCTAAGCCCCAACTATGTGTTTTTATCTTATGACTGTATCTCTACATGGGAAGCAAAGTTAGCAAAAGAAATTCTCTCTTTATTAATACTTCTATTCTGAAAGACAGTCACTGAAAGAAAAAGCCCTATCTACTGGCTAACTCCCTACTGCCTACAAATGTGCATGTCATATGCATTCTGATAAAAACAACCCTCACTTTATCTTCCTATCCCCACTATCTCCTATTTCTCCTACTCTTTGTAGCTAAATTCCTCAAAAAGTTTGTCTATCATCTGTGCCTCTGCTTTCTCTCCTTTCATTCTCTTCACTTCACCTCCCTTACAATCCAATTTCCAACTGCTCTTTCCAGAGTAACCAGTGATTTCTTAGTTGTCAAATCCAAAGACCTTTCCTCAGTCCTTGCCCTCCTGGACCTCTCTGTAGCCTTTGACACTGTTGATCACCTTCTCCTCAATTCTCTCTTTTCTCTAGGTTTTCAGGACAGCATTCCTACTGGTTCTTCCTACCTATCTTACCTCTCCTTCTTAGGCTCTTTAACTGGATCCTCATACAGATCATAGCCCCTATTCATAGATGTCTCTCAGAGTTCTGTCCTGGGCCCTTTTCTCTTCTCCCTACACACTACTTCACTTGGTGATCTTGTCCACTCCCATGGACAATTCTCAATCTACTCCCAAATTTTCTGCTGTCATTTAACACACTAGCAATATATGTTGTTTGAGCCTAGATTCCCCAAATCACATGTAAGAGTTTAAATTTCAACCCCTCTTCATTTAAATATGGAACTTCAAAGAATCAGACAGCTTTGACAGCAGAAATGAAAATAAGATTCTAATTTATGAATTCCCCAAGTGTTCCTATGTATTCCAATGACTGTTTATGTACCATGCCCCATGCTCAACACTGGAACTGCAAATATTAAAAAAAAAATTGTCCTTTTCATAAGGAACTTCAAATTTAGTAGTAAGGTAAGACTAATGTGCAAATATGCATTATATGATTTAACCTTTAAGTACAGAGTAGAGATTCAAATAGAATGGTATGAAAGATTTAAGATGGGAGAAAGATCACTGGGAGGGGCTATGTGAGAAAAGCTTAGTGAAGATATTAACAACTCTTTTTTTAAAATATATGTACATATATCATTAGAGCCAGAACTAGGACAAGGCAACTGGAGCTTTGCCCTAGGGTACCTAACTTAGAGGGAACTGATAGCTCTTGCCATCCTTCATCGGCATAGAAATAGCTTTAGGACTTAATGAAAATAATTAAAGTAGGAAACTACCAGATGGTGCCTTAGTCTGAGCTCTTACCATGCCCTGTCCTGCTCCCCATTGTGGTGGCCTCTGCAGCAGTGGTTTCCAGCAAATACCAGCTATTGGGCCAATTTTTTATTTCCCTCTCCCACCCCCCCCCCATCATCGATTAAACTGAGGGAGCCTTTTGTGAAGCTTGCCCTGAGAGTGTTTTGTTGTATTTGACTCAGTTAAAAGAACTCAGTCATAGTTTTGCTTACTATATGGTGAAAGGAGAGAGAGACAGAAAGAGAAGAGAGAGAGAGAGAGAGAGAGAGAGAGAGAGAGAGAGAGAGAGAGAGAAAGAGGGGAAGAGAGGGGGGGGAGAGAGATTATAGTTTGTTTTCCATTTTACGAGAGCTACCAGGTATAGTAGATAGATGACTGACTTCAGGATGTGGAAGACCTGGGCTCTCATCTCACCTCTGACACATACTGGCTGCATGACCCTGAGCAAATCACTTATGCTATCAGAAATTGTCTACGGGGATAGAATTGATGCAGCTTTGCATTGGTAGAGGGATTAGCTGACTGAGCACTCTATATGCCAATGAAGTCTACCAAGGTCTGGTCAAAAATGAATTTTGAGGGGAGTACACACACCTGTGTATAAGTAGATACTATGGAGAAATAAATATGATAGACACACACATGCACACACATATGTGCATATATACACATGTAGGGTTATATGTTGCCCATATAGATTGTATGTATCTACAATGAATCTGTTTAGACGTGACTGACAGAGTGTCATGAATCTCTAGAACCTCCATCATCCCACACTTCTCCAAGGGAAATTTTTGTTCTTGCCAGGAGGGGAACAGTAGTTTGGGACCGTGAGGCTGGCCACTCTGTTCTGAGAAAGAAGTGGTAGAGAGAGTGTGAGACAGACAGACAGACAGAGAGTAGGCGAGGATTGTATCAATCTGCCCCCTTAAATATTGTCTGTTCTTGTTCAATAGTTTCAGTTGTGTCTAACTCTTCATGACTCCATCTTGGATTTTTCTTGGTAGATACCAGAATGGTTTGTCGTATCTCCAACTCATTTTACAGATGAAGATGAGGCAAACAGGGTTAAGTAATTTGCCTAAGGTCACACAGTTAGAAAATGGATGGGGTCAGATCTGAACTCAGGAAGATAAGTCTTCAAACTTCAGTTCTAGCCCTCTACCCACTGCACCACCTAGTTGCCCTTTAGATATTGTTAGTCTTAGGAAATAATTTTTTAGGTTTAAGCTGTGCTCCTTATTACTATCCCTTAGTAGGAAAGAAGTGCTCCAAGCTGTATATCTAAGGCTTGACTCTTTTCTTGCTTACAACAGTTACACAAAGAGCACATGTAACCAATGGCAAATAAACTTATTTAACGAAGCCAACAGCAAACAGAAATCAAAGAAGTTAATAGATAAGAATATATGCCAGACAATACACAATGAACAAGCACTCCTGCTTAGAGCGAAATAACTCAGGTCAATTGAGAGAGCAAGAGTCCCAGATCTCAACCAAGGCAAAATTCCCTTAAGTCTCTAGTGTAGTAAGCCGAGGATGGGGACATGATTGAGGAGCCAGCTCCCTCAATGTTAGCTACTTCCTAGAGTCTTTCTCTCCCTTCAGGTACCTCTCTCCATGAAGAGAATCTGGACTCTCTCAAAGCTGGAAACTAGAAAAATGAAAATCTCTCTTCTCCCAAACTCTTGTCAATACTGCTCTTCATTGAACCCCTGGTTACACACACACACACACACACACACACACACACACACACACACACACACACAGAGTTTGGTGAAGGGTGATGTATGGTTTTCTAGAGAAAGAAAAAGATTGTCATTATTTTGTCAAATATCTGAGCACTACTCCAGCATAAATCGCAAGGCCATTGAGGCCATTTTGGGGTAACTATAAGTGTTCTAGCTGAAAATCTGGAGAGGAGTCTGGATCAGAAGGAGTTAAAAGAATGGGTCTGTTTTGGAACCAGGATTATGTTGTAAATTTTGTTAAAGAAAAAAAAAAGCAGTGCTACCAGAACTATGTGTGTATGTATGTGTTTGTGTATGTATGTATGTATGTATGTATGTATCTATCTATCATCAATTTATATAAAAATTTGTATCTATATAAGAATTTGTATCTCTTGAAAAAAGGGGGTATGAGTTGGGTAGTGATATATGGGACTAACTGACTACAAAATGTGGACTTTCTTGAGTAACACCTTTAAAATTATCTTAGTTTCTGACTGCAGTAAAGTTGGAGAAGAGAGATGAAACAGTCTCTGATAAAAACTTAATGTGAACCCTTCTGTCGAGATGGCTCCTGAAGTCCCATAAATTAGTCTCAATTACTGTGTAAGCTTTTTCTCCCCTTTGCATACAGAGAGGCAACCAGCTCAAGCAGCAATCCTTGATTTTATAAGCCTTAAATGCCTTGAAGATAAGCATTCCTTCTAACTATCCTGCATCATTGTAAAAAGACATGTCCAGGTTCTAAGTCCCTTTCCTGAAAGGACTCCCTCCTTTTTGCAGCATGGTCTGTTAACTTGAAATGGAAGTGAATTGAATAGGCTAGATTTGGCTAGAAACAATAATGAAATGTAGCGGGAGGTATATGATTCTTCCTGAAAGGATTGTTAAAAGTTGGTTCTGGTGACAATGGCACCCTGGCCATTCTTATAGCCTTGCATCTTACTGGGGCCAGCACACCGACTCGACCCAGCCTCCTCTCTTCAATTTAGACTGGGAAATAGAAAGCTACACTAGAGGGCAGGCTAGCCTAGATTTTTTTTTTCTTCCAAGGAAGAGGCAAATTCATTGTATTTGACTTGAAATTTTTAAAGCATAAAAGTCCTATGAGTAAATAAAAGCCTCCTAGTGCCCTTTCTATTCCCGTCCCTTCACATACACCCCTCAGTTAATCTGATATGGGCAGAACCCTGGTTTCCCTGGCTTCCTTCAAGTCTCAGCTCAAATTCTACTCTCTACCCTTCTTCCCCCTTCCCCAGCTACTAATGCCTTCTCTCCTCTGAGATTACCTTCCATCTAGTCTCTGTCTCTGTCTCTATCTCTGTGTCTCTGTCTCTCTCCTTCTACACACAAACACACACATAATACATTCATATATGTATATTTATACACATACATGTGTATGTATATGTGTGTATGCTATACACATGTGTACATATACATCTGTATGTGTGTATATGAGTATATGTATATATAATATATATTTATATGTAAATTTACATCTCCCCATGGAGAGGTGTAGGGAAGTCAGGGACCATTCTTACATTTCTTTATAACCCTAGCACTTAGCACAGTGCCTGACTGTGATACGCAGTAGGCATTTAATAAATGCTTATTAAGTGATTAGCCTAGCCTAGCCTCCTGATATCCTTGTATGTCTAGTGTCATGTGTGTTTCTTTCCAGATCTTACTCTCCTATCACAGTTTATCTGCCTTGTGTCCTATTTTCTATAGGTTCTATTTTCAACCAGGTATCATCTGGCTACTATAATGAATGAATGTTATTACTTCTCATGTAGTACTTTCTCTTATTTTAGCACAGGTCTTCTGGAGACAACGCCTTAGCTCAAAGACAAATAGGGCTATGTGGTGGAAGGAACTCTGGACTTGGAGTCAGGAGCTCCTCGGGTTCAAATCCTCTGACTATCACACACACATGCACACACACACACACACACACACACACACACATACACAACTGACTATTTTCAGGTAATTCATCAAGCTTTCATGAGCCTGATTTTCCTCATTTGTAAAAGATAGCTAATAGTATCTATAGCATTTGCTTCAGAGGTTATTGTAGGAATTAAGTAAGGGAGTATATTTAAGCTTGTAAATTATTAAATGCCATAGAATTGTGGTTTTAACAGTGTGAGTGTCTTCCATTTTGGAGAAAATCTGGGGCAGATGGAATCCAGTAGGACCAGGGGGTCCTGATTTCCATGAATGTTTCACATTTGTTTGCTGCTCCATGATTTACATATTTGTGGAGTCCAGATTTTCCTGAACTGGATTCTTTAGTGGCCAGTGCTGCTGGTTTCCTTCTAATGGGAAGAATATATTTTGGGGGAAAATAAAATTTATGGAAATAAGTAGTGCTCAAACCCTAATATGAAACCAACTTCTAAGGAAAATCAGAACATCTGAGGCTAGTTTTATAGCTTTGGGGACTTATGAGGTGGTAGTTGGGGGCAGCAGTAAACTCATGCTCTAACTTATTGGAAGTGGAAACCAAGAGTCTTCTATGATAGGAGCTCAGACGTCCTAAGAAGGCCCCTGTTCAAAGAGCTCTCCCATTGATGCCTGAAATTTTACCATTGTCAGTCCTTGGCTAATCTAGAGAGATATATTTTTAAAAAATTCTCCTGGGAGAGATGACATACCTAGTCCCCAATACCCCAGAGAAAAGGAACTTATTAAAGGCTTCTCTTATGAACAAGGAAGACATAAGCCTCAGCAGTGTGGGGGAAAGGGTCATGGAAAGGAAAGGAAGGAAGGAAGGAATCAGGCATTTGTTAAGTGCCTTCTATTGGTCAGGCACTGTGCTAAACACTTTACAAATATTGTTTCAGATGCTTCCAACAACCCTGGGCAGACGGTGCTATTATTATCCTCATTTTATAGTTGAAATGGTGTCAGACTGAGGTTAAGTGACTTAAGTCACATAGGTCCTGTCTGAGATCAGATTTGAACTCATATCTTCCTGACTCTGGGCCCAATGCTCTATTGTATCAACTTCCCTGACTCTATAGCTATAACAGAGAAGTCAAAACATATTTTATAATAACAGCTTACATTTATGTAATGCTTTAAGGTTTACAAAGTATTTTCCTCACATGAAGCAACTAGCCTGGTATGGTGGGGAACACAATGTCTGGGTAAAGGGCTTCCAATCCTGTCTCTGATCTTTTCTTATTTTTGTGACCTGAAACCAGTCACTTAACTTCCCTGGACCTCAGTTTCCTCCTCTATAAAATGAAGGGATTGGACTAATGGTCTTCAAGTTTCTTTCTAGGTCTAGACCTATGTCCTCTAAGCTCTGGGAAGTAGTTATCATAGCAAATGTTATCAACTTTATTTTATTGGTGAATAAGTTGAAGATCAAAGAGGCTGATTTGCCCAAGATATTATAGCTCTGGGATTCTGACCCAGGTCTCCTGACTTGAAATCTAGCCCTTGGTCCCCTAAATGGGGGGATGCTTCCTTGATTTTACCCAGGATTCTGCGGTATTGCAGTAACTGCCAGCAATAGAAGCTGACTATTAGCTGTAAACAGTCTGAATGCCTATCTTTTTCAAGAATCCTGGCATCCACAAATGACCATTTAGGGAATATTAACTACTGACTGTTACTGAAATGCAGCAGCAGGTCCCCAGAAAGGACAATGGCACACATTCCTCTTTTTTTTTTTTTTTTTTTGCTTTTTGGAGGGTAATTGGGGTTAAGTGACTTGCCCGAGGTCACATGGCTAGTTTTTGTATTAAGTGTCTGGGGTCAGATTTGAACTCAGGTCCTCCTGACTCCAGGGTCTGTGCTCTATTCACTGTGCCACCTAGCTTCTCCTAACACACACATTCCTCTCTTGAAATGGAATGGAGAATGCTCAATGATTCCAGAATGCTGGTTCAGCATATTCTTTCTCTTCCTTGCCTTGCCTTAGAAATGGACACAATTCTATCCCTTAGAGAAGTGGGAAGATGATATAAACAATGCTACAATTCATGAGATGCCAGATTCTGACCTGGAAGGGGTTTAATGTTAGAATAATTACTCTAATCCCTTATTTGTTCAGATAAGAAAAACGGGTAAGTCGGGAAGAGTGACTTGACCAATGCCACATGGGTGATGTTAAAGGCTATGATCTGAACCTTGGTCTTTGAGCTCTAAATTAAGTATTCTTTCCTTTCCCAGCTTTATTCCCCCCTCCCCCCATCCCTCCAAGGCCGCTTTCCTCCCCTGCTTTTTTCTAATTAAAGGGGTCATTCCTTGACTCACTTCTTAAAGAGGCCTATTCACTGAATGAGCTTTACCTCACTCTAAGTAAAGCCCTTAGCCTAAAAGGGCCAGGGTCTCCCATTGCATCTGGGTCATCTCCAGTCATCCTGATGAATATCTGGTCACTGGATCCAGATGGCTCTGGAGGAGAAAGTGAGGCTGGTGACCTTGCACAGCCCTCCCTCACTCAAATCAAAGTCAACTGCAATTCATGTCATCATTTCCCTTAGGCCATGGTCCTCTTCAAAATCGAAGGACAAATACAACAACTACAAGTACTCTTTCCAATGAACCATATTGCCTCACAGAAGCAGTCTATGCTTTAGAAACTACACAAACTAAACAGACTACTACACAAACCAATGAAACCCTAGATACTTTTCCAATAGAGCTGATGACCTAAATCCTTGGGCAGTTCAAGCAGAATAAGTCTTAGAAGTTGTGAAGATGCAAAAAGTAGGATTTTACTGCTAGTAACACAGAGAGAGGCAGCCTAGCATAGTAAAAAGGATGCCAGTTTTGAAGTCAGGAATACCTAGGTATAAATCCTGCCTCTAATGCACACAGGCTGTGTGACCCTGGGGCAAGTCTCCTAATCTCTCAATACCCCAGGCAACTCTCAGGACTATAAAACACAAAGCAGCCCCCAGTCTGCATGACTGGAGGAAGTTTTGACCCAGGGAGGTCATCACATTGCTGCAATCACAGATCTGGATGAAAAAGAAAAAAAATATACCATTTGTACTGAAAGGTTGAAGAAATCTATAAACTAAAATAAAATCTTTTTTAAAAAGTAATTTGCATTACTAATGTACTATTTCACTCTTTTTTGTAGAAATGGAAGATACATGTACTATGCATTAGTTCATGAATTATTCAAAGACTTCAATCCTTACCTCTGATTTCTATTGTTCCACTGTAGGAGAAGATGGTTTGCAATTATTGTGGGGGCCAGAAGTATCATTATTATATATTATTATTGTTATTATAGCTCTTGTAAAAGATTATAATGATTGTGAATGATCATTCTTACAAGACCCTATTATGATCCTGAATGAAGTGACTATCAAACCCCAGCTCACAGCTCAGGCTTCTCAGGAAAAGAATTCTCTTCCTAGTAATGCCTTCTAGGCACTTTATCAAGTTAGCCAGTGATTGCCCAAGAGAAGGCTTGATTCTGCTTGGGTGGCTGACTGCACTTCATGGCTAAGTAATGCTTTCCTAGGCATTTTGTTTCAGACTAGAGGCAATACTGAGGCTTCTGAGGCCATGACAAGGTGTGGGTTTAGTAGTTGAAAGTCCATTGTTATCTCAAAAATTTGGAGTCAGTACTATGGAGGACTACTGCTGTTGTAGAAATAACATTTAGTCAGCCAGTTGACTTGTGGTTTTAATGATAGACTTGTGGTGCAGATCTAAGGGCCTGTAACTAATCTCCATGACTTTGTTTACAGCATGAGGAGATTGGATTTTGGGGGGGTTTGGATTATTTTTTTTTTTTGGTGTTTGTAAGTGTTTTAGTTCTAACATCCCCATATGTAAAACTCTCTGAAATTATTATGGTGGTTCTGTAGACTAAATAGCTCCTCAGAGAGCTGAGATTAGAATGTCTGTATTTTCTGTTCTATTTGGGCTATTGAAGACTAGGGATTTTATGGTTCAGAAGTGCTACATTTAGAATGGGAGGTCCTGGGTTCAAATCTTTGCTCTTCCATTTAGTGTCTGTGTTACCTTGGTCAAATTATTTAACATCTCTGGCCCTCGATTTCCTCTTAGGTACAATGAGGGAGTTGAACTAGAGGGCCTAGGGTAAAGACTCTTAACCCTGGTTGCAAGCTGTTTAGATAGACAAATCATTTGTTAAGCATTTACTATGTGCCATTTGGGTGATTTGCCCAAAGGAATGTATATTTTGGTCTTTGAAACCTCATAAGATATCTTGGGGTTTACAATCCAGATTTCCTTCTTAAGGACCATGCCTTAAACCCAAATCATTCTGGCTCTCATTGATTAGCTAATCTCCCAACCCAAGCCTTACATGGTCATTTTGGGGCCCCAGTGAATGTAAATAGCAAGTGTTTCTGCTTTGTCCAGAAACCCTAAGGGTCTTCCCCATCCTCAAATTTTTTTTTTAACTAGGTAAGAAAGGCTATTCATTGTCTCATTTCTTACCTAGCCTTAATCACTGAATGGGTGTTGCCTCAGTCAAACTGAGTCTAGAAAAGACCTTAGCTTAAAAAGGCCAAGGTCTTCCACTGCCTGGGTCCATCTTAGTCATACTGATCTATATCTTGCCACTGGGTCTTGATGGCCTAGGGGGAGAAAGTGCAGAGTCACAGTTCTTCCTCACTTAAATTCAATTCACTTGCAAGACAACTTCCTGATGCCATTGTCTTTTTTGGGAACTAACAACCACCATGTGCCAGACACTGTGCTAATGGCTGGGAATACAAATAAAAGGAAAAAGAAAACTGTGCCTTCTTGTTTGAATTCTAATGAGGGTAACCTGGAAAAAACCTTCAAAAGTGGTCCTGGGAAGGAACTCATCAAATGGAGGAGGGGGCCCAAAGGGTGAGGAGACTGCCAGGGTAAAGATGGAAAATCTAGAGATTCAAGAACAGATCTTGGAAAAAAGTATATTTTGTATTGATTTTCTTTGTATTTTATTTTGTATGTTTGAAATCATTATTCTGGGAAGAGTTCTATACATTTTACTAAAAGTCAAAGAAGTCTATGGCACAAAAAAAGTTGAGACCTACTCTAAATCTATGATCCCATGATCATAAATCATTTTATGTTTTTGGCTTCAAATTCCTCATCTCTAAAATCTGGTGTTGGATTAGGTCAGAGATTTCTAAACTTCTTTGACCTACTACCCCCCTTTAAAAAAATTACTCAGTGCCCCCCTGGAAATATACTTTCTTTAATGTTTTGGGGTTTTTGTGTTTTTTTAATTCACATTTAAAATATAATTTAAAAATTTATTCATTTGATTTATAATTTATTTATAATAAAAACAAATTTATAATTTATTTAGAAATATAATTTTTTGTAAGTTTTTTTTTTCCCCTGCATTGAAATTCTGGTGATGCACCATTGCATCAAGTAACCTTATAGTATTGTACTGGAAAAAAGTCATTACATTTACAAATTCCTGCCAATGCATGCTGGACTTCCTGACCACATGTGACATCCTGGTCTGCCACCACTTGCTTGTTAAGACTTGTTGGCAAACTTGACCACTGATGGGTTATAACTTGCATTTTGTGTGTTTATTTGGAAAATAATGTAATCACTATGACTTTAACTCTGTTATACAACAGAAGAAAAGAGTATGAATGGTTTTTCAAACTTTTCTTATCTTCTTTCCTTAGGTTTCCACTACCCCCTTATTTTTTATTCAACACCCTGCAATTGCACCCAAAGCTAAATGCAGCCCTCTGGATCATTCCAGTGCCCCCCACCCCTTCCCTAGGATGGTATCGCCCACTTTGGGAAACTATGAACTGGGGCCAGGAGTGACCTTTAGGTCACAGGTTTTCTACCCCTGTACTAGGCAATCACTTAAGTCCCATCCAGCTCTAAATCTATGATTCTGTGAGTCTATACCACAGGCAATGGAAATCACACATTCTCTGCAGAGTGTACATATTGATCAGAAGAGACCCATAGCACTCCCCCAAGTAATTATGCAAACATTATTATGCATTATTTTTGAAATGTTCATATGTTGTTAGGCAGCAGGATGAGGTGGAAGGAGCAGATAAGGATATTTGGAGGTAGAAGGGTGCAATGGGTTTGTAGTTAGTAAATTTAAGGTTGAATCCAATCTCATTTACTATATTTCCTAGCTATATAACCTTAGGCAAGTTGTTCAGTCTTACAGAACCTCCTTTTCATCATCTGTAAAATGGGGGTAATAATATTTATACTACCTACTTTACAAGGTGGTCATGAGCTGAATGCTTTATAAACCTTCAATTGAGTTGTTGCTATTAACCCATATCAGCCACTTACTTTGTGCCCTTAAGCAAGTCACTTCTTTTTACAATTTTCCTCTTTTCCAGTTTCTTTTCCCGAAAAGCCTTCTGGTCCAACCTCTTCATTTGACTGTTGTGTAACTGAGACCCAGAAAAGGAAGGGAGGGAGGAGGAGAGAGAAGGACAGAGACAGAAAGAGAAAGAAAGGATGAAAAAAGAAAGAAAAGAGAAAAAAGGGGGGAAAGGAGGAAAGGAAAGCAGGAAGGAAGAAAGAAAGAAAGAAAGAAAGAAAGAAAGAAAGAAAGAAAGAAAGAAAGAAAGAAAGAAAGAAAGAAAGGAAGAAAGAAAGAATGAGAGGAAAGAAAGAAAAATGAGAGGAAAGGAAGGAAGGAAGGAAGAAAGAAAGACTGAGTCAGGATTCAAACCCAGGTCTTCTGATTTTGAATTCAATGCCCTTAGGGAATAGTCTCTTACCCCAAGAAGTCTCTAATTATAGCCCTATCTTGTATAATCAAGTGTCTCTCCAATAAGGAAAGTGATACAGTGGCACAGGACTGGTTCCTAAATGGCATTCTTACTTTTATGATACTATAAATCTGCCCCCCTTCCATATGCCCCTAGACACTGTCCATAATGACAAACCGTTTTAAGGGTTTGTTTTAGCATTTTAAATACCCACAGGTGTTTCATTCTCCACTCCTTTTCTTGCCCACATGAATCGCTACTCTCTCCCAGAGCTGAAACAAATGCACATTAATTCTTTAGTGTGTTTATTTTATTTTTGCAGGTGCTTATTAATTTGAGTCCAGTTAAGCCTGTCTAGACCTTAAATGCCATCAGATCTCTTAAACACATTTATTTTTTATTGTTTTTGTTAAATTCCTTATTATCAGCATTAATGAATGCAGTTTTTAAAAAAGCTTATTATTTATTTACCCTGAAGACTGAATTTGAATGAGCTGTTCTGGTCCACTGAGTAAATGGAGATTTAATTACAGATGTTTAATTGCATGTTAGGAACTTGATGAACTGGAACTGAATGAACCTTTCTATTCTGTTAGACATTTCAAAAAAAAAAAATTCAACATAGCCTAGCTACAATTTGGGAGCAGCTGTCATTCCCAATCAAGGAGCTGAAGCTGCCTGAGGTTAAGTGGAAAAAAATATATACCTTCCATAGAAACCTGGGGCCAGCTCCAAAAACTGTTAACACTGATCTCACTCTAGTGAGTTAACCTCTGGGAAAGACTTCACTTTAACCTTTTTGGGGATATGCTAAGATAAAATAGCCTTATCTTTTTTTTTCCTTTAGCTTTAGAGGTGGAAGCAATAGACCTTGGAGATTCTCTGGTCCAGTGCCTTTGTTTCACAAATTAGGAAACTGGGCTCCAGGGAGGTGAACTGACTTATCTAAGTGTCAGCATAATAATGGCAAATCAGAGCTAGGATTAGGAGTCAGACCCTCCTGATTTCCAGGCCTGAAAGTATAATCTTGTACTGCTAGTTTTCCTGGTCTTGAGCAACTTTTAGGTGGAAAATTAGGTGATCAAAAAGACCAGGACATTACTGTTAGATAACTTTCCTGCACTGTACTGTCTTCGTGTGTGTGTGTGTGTGTGTGTGTGTGTGTGTGTGTGTGTGTGTGTGTGTGTGTGTTTAGAGGGCTGAGGGAGAGGGGAAATGCTCCAGACCTTTGATTTCCTCCCTAGAGGGAGGTTCTGGTTAGAAAACTCCTCTTCATATTGGCAACTATTGTACAATGCACTGCCTTGTAGAATGGCCTGGGGGCACTGAGAGGTTAAAGGACTTTCCCACTGTTATTAGCCAGAATGTGCCATACCTGGGATTTGAACCTTCAAATCATAGGCTGACTCTAGGGCCAGCCCTCTTATCCACAATGCCATGGTACCTTTCATTGTACATGCTATTAATATATCTTGCCCTGTATCATGACATTAATGTGTCATGAGTATAGCACTAAAAAGTATTTGGATGCTGGGGGAAAAAGATCTTAATAAATGTTACCCTTCAAACGATCACTTGATAAAGTGGTTGGAAAAGTGGCAAAAAGGAATGAAGCTTTCCATCACACGTGGTCAACTTCTCAGAGCAGGAGGAAGGCAGACCTGATGATGGCTACCCCCAGTGTAGTGGCCCAATTGGCTTTGCCAATGTCCTAGGTTTTCTTCTCTATGGTCTCTTAGTACTTTAGCAGCATTTGTACCCCCGAACATTCCTGCCCACGTGGATGTTCTGCTAAGGCCAATAACAGTTTCAACAGATTAAATTCCTCATGTGAAATAAGCCCAGATGCCTGGCTCATGAGGCATCATGACAAACCTTGAACATTCTTTACTGATACTAGAGGCTTGCTAAGCAGCTCAATTCAGTCTGTATTTTATGAAGCATTGTCTATATGCAAGGTACTATGCTGGAGGTTAAAGAGGCAAAGATGGTGAAATAACTGAGTAGCTTGCACTCTAAGAAAAGCAGATGAGAACCCTGACATAATATAAAAACTTATGTGACAGGGTATCATGGGACAAGGTAAGGAGTCTTGCTAGTGCTGTAATAAGCAGGTAACATGCATTTACCATTAACAGACCTGTCATCCATATTTCTCTTGAAGAAGAACAAGATGTTTTGTTTGCATACTTCTAAAATATTCAAAAGACTTCCCCATGGTCCTTTGTGCCAGGTCCTCAGGGTCCAAACTATAGAAGGCTATGGACAATGAATGATTTTTGAGTCAAATGGAAAAAAAATAGTATCTGGTGTATATGACATTTGCCTAAAATTCACCCTTCCCACAAACAGATCAAGTGCTGGTAATTAATGAACATTGTTCCTGGATAC
This sequence comes from Gymnobelideus leadbeateri, assembly GCA_011680675.1. NCBI lineage: Eukaryota > Metazoa > Chordata > Mammalia > Diprotodontia > Petauridae > Gymnobelideus > Gymnobelideus leadbeateri. Next base: position 81,728 of record WOXC01001233.1, read on the forward strand.
CAAGGAGTGTAGTCTTGGAGGTAGAAGAGTCCTGAAAAGATATCAGTTATAAATCTCTGATTTTATAGATGAGGGAACTGAGGAATAAAGAGGTAAAGGCAAACAGGTAGTGTCTGAGGCAGTATTTGAACCTATGTTTTTCTGACTTAGTTCTTTCTCCTGTCTGCTGTTCTACTCTTCCCCTAAAGAAGGAGGTATAACCGTCTTTCTAGTGCTACCATTTAGTTCTCTATTGTAGCAGCAAGCACCCTCGCATACCCAGGATGGCTGCTAGCACGTTCTTTAATCTGCTTTTCTAAAGGAAAGCAACTCAAAAAGGGGTTAACCCATCTTACTTTAATCAAACATATATCATTTACCTAGTTCAGAGGAAACAGTCAGCACCCTGAACTTCAGAGAATGCAAACAGAAGTTACAAGCAGACAAAAAATACACAGAGAAAATAATACAATTCAACAAACCAATAGACAGGACTTCTAGCTCTCTGACCATTGCACGTATACAGTGTTAGTTACCAGAGAGAGAAGGAGCAGCATCTGGGTTTTCAAAGATGGCAGGGCTCAACAACTGCCCAGAGTCTCATCTGACCAAATCATACAACTCTTCCCATAAGTGAACCCCAAAGCAAAACCTCACCTCAGAGTATATATACCCTTCTCCATGGTCAGGGAACATCACAACCTTCATGACCCACTACCTAATTACAAAGTAGCAAAAGTTGTGCTTTCCTGAAAAACAAGCCTCCCCTAAGCAAACTTCTCTTGTTGGGCTCCAAGTGAGACCCATTAAAGGGCAGGGAAGATCTTCAAATTCTCTTACTCTTACATCTGTTTATAATTCAATGATTTTTCTCTTCAGTGCCAATGGCCCTAAATAAATAGTATTATGTCCCCTGTCCTCTCAAAACAATCCAAAAGTATTCTTGGCTCTGAGAATTTGGGGTATATTTTCCTGGGGCTATTGGGATTGTTTTCAATACAATCTGCAGAGGTCTCTGTTTTACACACACACACACACACACACACACACACACACAAATAAGGTCATACTCATCAAATGCCAGAACAATTAATGCTTGTTGCTCTACCTAGAATGAGGGAAATGATGATGCTTATATTAAGCATTGTCTAGTTGTCAAGCACTGTGCTAAGAACTGGTGATATAAATAGAAAAGCAAGATAACTGCTCCCCTCAAGGAGTTCACATTCTCATATATAGGCAGGTTCAGTTATAAGTCATTTGGAATGGTCCCATGATCATTAGCTGTAGTTAAAATAGATAGTCAAACATCTTTTTTTTTTTTTATGTAAATTCCAGCAACAAAACCACATCCATTTCTAAGGGGCAATCATGATGGTGCTTTTTCTCATTTATGGGGTTTCACTAGCTATGGTTGCTGAGGAGTCAGTGTTTGCAGCATCTGGAGAGGCAATTAACAGGTTGAGTTTCCCCAAGTGTTGTCCACTTTGACAGTAGCTCTGGAACTGGAAGCAGGGTTGGTGATCTGGAGGTCTCTTATTGCTAGGGCTCTGGGGTTCAGCATCCTGAACTTTCTGATCTTAAGTCTGAGGGGAGGTTATGGGGATGGTCTTACCCACCTGGTGTGTGCCTCTTTCTTTCTTGCCTCATGATGCCATTCTGCTTCACCAACACTGGTTTGCTTTTTGGAATGAATATTTTTTTCTCTCTTTGGCATCCCAGTGGTGTACTATGGCTTTTTTCAAGAGACAGGTTAATGGTTCTACCAGGAGTGAATACTCTAGTATAAATTGATAGAAAAATTTTGCCATATCTTTTTTATCTGCTGTGGTAAAACCCATTGCTAAAAAGTCCTAACTCATGTTGGATCTCTCTGTAACCCTGTGACACTCAGGACAAATCCTGAAAATATAAATTGTGATTATTGGAATAGGTGAGCACTTCTCACAGAATAATCCATTTTCCAGTAACCATTGATGTATGGTCCCATACTTTTAAAAATATGCCCCTGGAGTTTTTGTGGAAAAAATCAGAATGTATTAGTAGGTGACCATAGATACATCTAGGAGAGCCACCAGCACTTTATTAATAAAATGTTGACTAGAACCAATATAACTAGAACTTTGATCCACCCAATGGCATAATCAAATGTAGAACATCATCTTTCCTTATCCCCCAGACAGGCCCAAATTAAATTACTGGCTTCCTGGAGGTTGAAGATTGTGTTATCTAAGTAACTAGAGTTCATGGTAGGAGCAAGTTCATTCTGTGTGGTTAGCATCATTTAATGAAAATCCCAATACTGAAAATAACATCTTACATTTAGATAGCACAAAGCACTTTTGCCATTTGTGAAGTAGGTACTATATATTTTTGTGGTTATCATTGTTGCAGTTTTTGTTATGATTACTTTCTTTGGGCCAGACGTAAGATTTCATGGTTTGGAGAACTCTCAAAAGGAAATGTGCCCTCTACTATTAGAGGTCATCAAGTGTTTTGCAAGTTTGAGAGAAATGCTTAGGGCAGTGAAAAATGAAGTGACTTGCCCAGGGTCAAATAGTGAGTATGTATCAGAGGAAGGATTTTACAATCATCTTGACTCTGAGATTGACTTTCTATCCATAATGCCACTCTACCTCTATTAGTACTATTATCCCCATTTAATAGATGAGAAAGCTGAAACCCATAAAGGTAAAGTAATTTATCCATAATCACAAAACAATTCAATACTTGGGACTTGAACTAAGTTCTTCTGACCCCAAATCTAATTCTTCTTCTTTCTATGATATAATGTTATTGTTAGATTATGTATCATTATTATTATATTATGTTGAATACTATGTATGGTTGCTATTATATTTCATCATTATATTTTATACTATTATGTTATATTATTTTTATATCACATATTATTATTATTATTATTATATTGCATTATCTTTTTCCATGGTCCTAATTCCCATTGCTTTTTTGTGAACCAACCATCCATCCCCCAAAAAACAAACAAACAAGCAAAAAACCCCAGCATGGTCTAGCTAAAGATGGGTGTATTAAATATTTTTCTGTAAATATTCTTTCAAGGCCTACTAGTCTCTCACTCAGTAAATAAATTCATATATGTGGATAGGTTTCAGATAGTCACTTGACTGGGCAATCATATGAATGGTGTTGTGGGAAGTGATTAACCCCTTCTTTTCTAATCATATCTTATAGATTCTGATATTTAATAAGTACATCTAAGTTTGCTTCCTATAGGGATATTACTATTTCCGTCAGTTGTACTAAGGAGAACTCCTAAGCTTCTTTCTAAGTAGCTCAGGAACTGTAAAATAAGATTATGGGTCCTTAGTTCCTCCAATTGCAATACAACATTGCCTGTGGCCATATTTTCCATTCTGACTACCTGATTTTATGACCCTCTGGCTTCAAGTAAGGGGAATGGCTTCCTGCCTCATTAGGTCCTTCCTCAAGGCCCTTCCTTTTATTGGCAAATGCTTATTTTGTCTTATCTTTCTTTCTTAGCATAATGCCCCTGCCCTAGTGCCTCTTTCACTGCAATGTAACTGCCAGGTACTCCCAATTTTGCAAATGCACATGCTTCCTCGACCTAGCCATTGGACCACAGCAAGTTCAAGACAAGGTCAACATTATGGATGTTCGTCTCCAAGGTGCTGATCCTTTCTGCTGGTCTCGGTACTCTTTGCCAGGGGTCCTAGTACTAACTGAGCCCCTGTCATATAGTCAAGATTCACTGTCTTCAGGGTATCTCCATGATTGTCAAGTCATGTGGTAAAGTGTATTAAGGTAAAAAACAGCCAGTGGAGTGCCCAGTGTCCCCTAGTTATAGTGACTCTCCCCTTGATCTTATCTTTTATATTCACTCCTTGGAATCTGAATTGTTTGTCCCTCTGTTGTTCTTTGGTCTAGCCATTTAACTGGGTCACAATAACCATGCATTTGTGCAGGCGCCTTCTTGCCCAATAGTGTTTCAGCTCTTTTATAAAACTATTTAAAATTATCTCAAGCAGAATGCATTCTTATCAGTTCCTAATTCCTCTGTGCCACCTAACCTTGGTCAAGATTTCCATCAGAGTCCAATCACATTGCTAGACTCTCAGTAAATAAGAGAGTAAGCATGATAGAGTAGAAAGGTACAGAATCTGAAGTCAGATGAACTGGGCTTGAACTTAGTTTACCTTAGTTTCCTCATCTGTAAAATGAGCTGGAGAAGAAAGTGGGAAATCACTCCTGTATCTTTACCAAGAAAACCCCAAATGGGGCCACAAGGAGTTGACCACTACTGAAAAATGACTGAACAACAAATAACTTGAATAGACCATTCATCTAGGTTATTGGTGAGATATCTATAAGACATGAAGAGTCTAACTTTGGTTTTATCAGGACTCATTCTCCAAAACTGGTCTTGATAAGTAAGGGTCAGTGGCTCTGGCAGAGTAACCACAAAAGAAAGGGAACATCAATGCTTTGCCTGGGACAGCAATAGAATTGACACTTAATAGATACAGGTAGAATCATGGCAGACAGTGTGAACCTCACTCAAAGCACATGAAGTGTTTATTTTGGTAACAGAAAGGACTTCTGGGAAATGAAGGTGATTGGGGGAAGGTGTCCAAGTCTCTGCACGGAGTTCATTGGTAGAGTATATGTCTCCTGCCACAAGCTCATATACAAGAGGTAAGAATGGCCACATAATAGGATAGGAAATAGGGAACCAGAAAACTGTGGATAGCCTTGACAACCAGAGCTAAAGAGGAGGCTTTTCATTGTCAGTACTAACTCCAAAACCAGGTTCTGAAGTTTTACATGTTAAATTAGCAGCTGGCAGAGAATACTGCACATGCTTTGTATAACCCATTAGGAAGGGGAGATTCACACATGCTCTAAGGACTGAGCCCTCACTTACCAGTCCCTATATTACATGTAATAATAATAACAATGGTATTTATATTGAGCCTTAAGATTTATAAAGCATGCTGTATCACTCACAGACACATATGTGTATGCATATATGTACTTATATGTGTCTGCATGTATGTATATTTGTAATACGCATATGTATGTGTGAGTGATATGGCATGCTTTATAGCATACATAGCCTTATGTACATACATATATATACACATATATGCTGTATGTAAAAATCTCATTTGGTCTTCATGGCAACCCTGAGAAGTAGGGTGGTTACCATCTTCACTTTGCAGATGAGGAAATGGAAGCCCATAACTAATTAGTGTCTGAAGCAGAATTTGAACTCATCCTGACTCCAGGTCCAGCGTTCTATTCACCAGGACACTCAACTGCACCTTAGTATCAACCATAACACTTTAGTTTTGCCAACCACTTCATATACATCATTTTATCTGATTCTCACAATAATCTTGTAAAGTGGGCTTTCTTAGGTAACAAATCCAGCACTGTAGTCAATATGTTAGCCATTGTGACTCCGAGGAAGTCAGAGAGATCACCCTTGGGGGAAGGAAGGTTGACTCTACAACTGGAGGAAATGTCCTTATTGAACTAGATTGACCTAGAGTAACTCATAAACTCAAAGCAGTCTTAAGATTCCATCTCTGCTCACTCTATGTATAAATTTATTGGATACACTGGACATTCCATAGGTAGTGTCGTCAGGAACTCAAATGTCTCTTCTACCAATGTCTGATTCTACCAATGGAAACTCCAGGAAATCACCCAAACTTATACATTGAGTTCTCTGATGTGGGAACTATTTGTGTTATCTCAAAGGAGTTAGTTACTCAGATGTCAAACCATGGTTGAAATCCCTTGACAAAGAAAGTCCCCAGGCTCATCTGACATGGAACATCACTGAAGTTCACCATTCTGAGGCTTTCCCTCTCATCAATGGAGCAGGTAGACAAGAGCAAGACAATTCCTTGGCAACTGGATATATACTAGTGACTCTGTCAGTGAACTACTCATTTCACTATGGTGGAATTTGCAAAGAATAGGCTAAGGGTGAACTGGAGAAACAGTCTTAATCCTTTCCAGAGCAATGGATTTTGTAACCAGCTTTTTATTACTGCTCTAAAGGTTCCTTATAGCCTTAAATTTATCTTGCCTTTGTGTTAATTTGGTCCTGTTCTGTCTGTTACCTAGGTTCCTTCCCCTTTTCTATAGGTGAACACAGAAAGCAAGTCTCTACTAGAAAATCCATGCTTCATTGGTACACAAAGAATAGGTAGCATTCTGGGACTTGTTCTAGAGGCATGGAAGAAATAAAGACTCACCCATTGATAAGTGGGAATGAAATTCCTAGACAAATGTATGCTGTGTAAGGAGACTTTCCACATTTCCCAGGCTCAGGGTAAATTATGACTATCTGATATGTTGTGCCCTGACACATCAGAATGAGGGGCCTGATTCATCAGTAGCAATGAACATCTTTTGATAGATATGCAGTAGTAGGTAAACTGTTGCACCTGGAATCAGGAAGACCTGAGTTCAAATCTGGCTTTACACACTTATTATCTAGTGGACAAATCACTTAATCTCAGTCTGTCTCAGTTTCCTCCTCTGTAGAATGGGGATAATAATAGCACTTACCTCCCTAGGTTGTTGCGAGCTTCAAATGAGATATTTGTAAAGCACTTTGCAAACTTTATAAGATTATATAAATGTCACTTATCACCACAATGATCATTATTTTGTATCCTGACTGATAATTGACCTGTACAAGAGAACCAGTCTGATAGAGTGGTGAAATAACTGTTACTGGAACTGAAGAACCTGGATTAAAATTCTACCCCTGATATATTCTACCTGTATCCCCATCTATAAAATAAGATAATTATATCAGATATCCTCTGAGGTTATTTCTAGCTCAAGATTTATGATACTATGAGAATTATAATACAAGAAGGAAATGGCACTGTGGCCCTGGGGATAGAGGTGGGAAGTATGTCCCATATGCAGCCTCCCTTACTCTTAGCCATGAAAATTCTGCTTGTTGCTAAGTTATATATAGCAAGTATGTAATGTGCCCCTTGTCAATCCTTGCCTATGTTCCTCCTACCTATTCACCATTTTGATTTATTTTAGTTCAACAAACATTTACTGAGGGCAGTTCTATAGATGGTCTCCTATGGGAACTAAATATTTCTCCTCCAGATTACTGGCAATATGATAGATAGGTTGGTAATAATGTAAAATACCAGCCTTCCCCAAGCCTCCATTCCACAGAGTTGCCTTCAATAACACTATCATTTTGGTGACAATATAATACCACTGAAACTATCACTGTTACATGACTAAAAATCACTGATACATTACTATCCCTTCATTTTTGATATTCTCTACATCATTGATTCTAATAGCACCATATCCTTATGTTCCTACTCTATATTTTGTTTCCTTCTTTTTGACTAGCTCTTCTTCATTCAGCTACAGAGAATTTATGAGAGAAGTTGAAGAAAATACTGGTTAGATGGGAAAATATGTGTGAATAGTTATCTTCATCACTGGACAGATTTCCCATATAATGAGATCACATGTCCATGTAAGGATCAGTACCTAGGACAGTGAATTGCAAGTAGTTACTCAATAAGTATTTATTGGATTGACAGGAGGATATGATGGAAATTGCATTAATATCTGTGCAAAATAAGTGTCAAGGGAATAATTTATTTCATGATAGAAAACAAAATAGAACCATTGAGTCTTAGGGAAGGGGGATTTAGGAGAGGAAGGTGCTCTTAGATCCAACAAGATGCTTGCATTCTTTTTTTTTTTTTTAAAGCAATTGGGGTTAAGTAACTTGCTCAAGGTTACACGGCTAGTCATTATTTATGCGTGGGTGCTCATTTTCTGAGGCTGGATCTGATCTCGGGTCATCCCAACTCCGAGGCCGGCGCTCTTACTCACTGTGCCACCTAGCCGCCCCTTTAGGGCAATTGGGGTTAAGTAACTTGCCCAAGGTTACACGGCTAGGTTTTTGTTTGTGTGGATTAAGTGTCGGAGGCCGGCTCCGAACTCAGGTCCTTCTGACTCCAGGGCCGGCGCTCTATTCACTGCGCCACCTAGCCGCCCCAATGCTTGCATTCTAAATGTGCTTAATTGAGGAGTATAATCAAAACCTGATATAAGGGTGGGGTAATTCATCCCCACTTATATTTGAAGTAGGTAATAAGATTCCCAATCGATTTCAGTCATGGACCTTGAGCTAAGTGCAAAAAGTCCTTGAAAACCACTTGATGATACCCCCCCCCCCAAAAAAAAAGATACCAGGCAAGGTTTATTCCAATTACCTAGGGAATTTTGTTATGTCCTTTAGAGCTTAGATATAGGTGAAATGGCAGGAAATTCCAGAAATTGGAACAAGTTTGACTTTTCAGAATATCTCTAAGGAGAAACAACTTGAGGAGAAGCATCATCCTTGAATTTGATCAGGTCTCCTTCTCCCAAATCCTTTGATCAGAGAAAGACCTTCCGCTCCTTTGAAGTGTCTGAAGGCTATTGGACTTATCATTTCCTTATCAGTGTCCTGAATGTCTTATCCCTGAAATGTCTGGTGGCAACATTTGTATTGGGAGCCAAGTTCAAATTGGACAGATTCACTGTGCTTAAGAGAAATTTCTTAAGTACTGCATGAATGGGAGAAAATAATTTATAGTAACCTAGAAGTTGACCCTTTGTGTTTTCTAAATTAGAGAGCATTCTTAGACTCTGTGTGTACTTATAGGGGAATGTGCATAGATGTCTGAGTTATGTTTTGTAGCAACTGTTATTATACCACCTTAGTAAATACCCATTTCTATTTTTTCACTTATTTACTATTTATTTATTTTAATATATGGAATAAAACAAGCATTTCCATAACATAATATAATAAAAAGGCGATTGTGTATGAAACTGCCAATCTATTATGTACCACTTATTATTCCTTTTAAATATACAATAAATAAATACCCATTTCTAAAAGCTATGCAAGACTGACTAGCTAAAATGCTTCCTAACTGATAATCTTCAGGGGAAGCATTCCTATGTGACTTTGAGCCAGCAGCATTAGGGAATAATACTGACTGCCCAGAGGTTCTCTCAGAACACTGAAGTGTGTGTGCGTGTGTGTGTGTGTGTGTGTGTGTGTGTGTGTGTGTGTGTGTGTGTGTGTTGGGTGGTGGTGGGGCTGTTGTAACCAAACTCTGAACAACCAACTCCTCTGTGAGATTGGTAGTTAGGATAAGGATCACCAGAATTTTCATAGGCTACATTAAAATATACCTACATACAGAGACAAGGTATTTGTGTGACTGAGGCAAGGTTTGGAAATTGTGATTTCTTCACATTGGAGAAGCACCTCCTATGTGCCTCACTGTCCACAATCGCTTAGGTCTCTAGTGTAACAAATGTGATTTGACTTAACACAAGGGAAATAGCTATGTCAGGAAAGCAAAAGTTTCCAGAACTAAAAAATATGCTCATTTAAAAAAATAAATTTATGTTATGTTCCTTGATTTATTGCCATGTCATGGACCTACACTTATTTCTGGGTATAACTATTTATTCCCATGAAAAAAAAATCCCATTAAACCTAAAAACAATGAACCCAAAGGGCCATCTAAAAGAAGAGAGGGAAATTTCATTTGAAAAAAATCACAGTAGTGGCAAAGGAATATAACTGTGATGAAAGTTCAGTTAGAATTCCATTCCTTGAATGTATTACTTGGCATGGATAGTATTATGCTAACTTTGAACCCTTAAAATAGATTCACGATACTAAGCTTTAATCAAATGCTTCCTTACACTAGAAAGATGTTTGGCCCAAAGTAGAATGAGTCTTCAGTATCAAATAGTCTCATAGATTTTAAAAAATGGTTTTGTTGAGTGACATTTTAATTGGAAACAATTTGTGATCTAATCAAACCTTCATTTAAAATGAGAACAGTTAGTCCTAGAGTTACCCTTAAACAGAAGTTGCTAAGAATGAGTTTAATCAGATCCCTCTCAAATAAGACTCAATTTCATGGAAAAAATACTAGGCATTTACTATAACTCATTTACTTTAATACTTTGAGTAATAATTTCACCAGAAGCATTACTTTTCTTAGAATATGTTACATTTCTCAAACGTTTTTATTTAAAAAAGAACCCACCAACAAATATTCTTATTTTGGGATAGCTATCAATACATCATTAATCTTATCTGAAGGAATAATACATTTTAACCAAGTCCAAATAATCTTATTTCATTTGTAAATAATTTTTCTTTTAATTAAATTTTTTTTTGTCTTATTGAAGATCCCAACGCAGAATTGGCACTGTCTTTTTCAATGCTTACTTGTACCTACTTTCAGAGGTTCCTTACTTAAGATCTCTAAGCAAAATGTAACTGACCACTTTTGGGAAACATTACAGCAGGGACATTATATTTTGGGCCATGTCAGTTCATTACTGATTTTACATGGGTCTTCACAGAAGAATTAGTCCTGTCATTAATGCAAAGCAACAGCACTTTATTATGTGTGTATCTTAAGTCTCAAAGGAAGGTTTATGACAATATGAGATGTTTGGGAGCACTAGGGGACATGGGAAGATAGAGTAAAATCATATCTGGATCAGTTACTATTAAGAGGGATTAGGATAGCCAGGATCCTTAAGGTTACAGCTTAGGGGTAGAGGTCTTCAGGTCATGGCAGGAAGAGGAAGGAAACCAATGATCCAGCACGGTTTGGTGTAGGTATACCTGAGACACTCCCACCTAGAGGATCATTCTCTGAAGCAGAAGAAGGCTCACAGGGAAGTGAGGAGACTCATTCTATCATGTCTGATTGGTCTCTCACCTTTGATGTCATAAGTGGGAGGGCATCAATCATGGAAAAGAATCTAAAGAAGAGAAGGTCAGGCAGTGTTTAGAACAGAAAAAGTCAATCAAAAGAAAGTCTAGGGCGCCTCAAACCTAAAATATTCTTTTCAGACAACGAAAGAATAATTGCCTCCTAAGGTCCATTCTAATTCTGAAATTCTATGATTCTAAGAACTTTTGTAAAAGTAAAATCAGTGGCATTCATTTTCTAATCTCTCTGTTTCTCTCTCCCCTCTCTCATTCATCTGTCTTTCACTTTTCTTTAGACTATCCTAATTTGTCCATTTTTCTCCATTTACTTTCCCCTCTTCATTTATTCACTTTACCTGTTTGAATACGCCAAACTTTTACTCTCATCTGCTTTCCCTCATCCCCAGTACATAGTGCTTTCTGTACAAACATTTTTGGTCTGCTCTTTTATTTTAACTTCATGTCCTTCTCCTTTGTTTCCTCTATTAAGACTTTTTATTAGCATCTTCCTTGGCCACAACCATTTATTAATTTCTCTGAAGTATTTTATTTTGCTTCCTGAGTTTATGATTTGGAAGGAAAGTTTTAAATTCCTTTTCATAATATTGCAGTTTTGCCCACCATTCTGACTGTAAAATTAAACTTTAAAGGAGTCTTAATGAAGATGAATTGGTTTTCTCATTTATTCTCTCTGATCTTCTATCTTGTGGATTTAAATTTGAAGACCTGCCATAGAGAAACTTGAGAACTTGATAGAAGTAATGCCTTCCATTTCTACAGCACCTTACAATTTACAAAGACATTTCACATCTATTATTTCATTTCACCAACACTCATGAACACTGTACAGCCTGTAGGACATGTATTGCTGTTTTTATTCTATAGAAAAAAAATGGCCTGGCCACATAGGCAGAGACTGTAAATAGCAGAGATTGGCTTTGTATGCAGATCTTTTGACATCTCTTCCATGGTTCTTACCGCTCCTTCAAGCTGTTTCTTTGAGTCTTTAGTCCTTTAATTTCTTCCTCCATTGTCTTCTAATAATAAATATGCTAATAAATCATGAGCTTAGTTTTCTACCTCCATTTTTCCACCAGGAACTCAAAAGAAAAGAGGATATCCATGGTATCTCAGGGAGTGGCCTACTAGATTTTATTTATTTTAATCACCCCTAATCTCAAGGAATCTCCATTTTACTGGGGGAAAACTATTGTTGATTATACCCAGATAAACATAAAATTATGTATATATATATATATATATTTTTTTTTTTTTTAATTTTTTTTAAAGCAATTGGGGTTAAGTAACTTGCTCAAGGTTACACGGCTAGTCATTATTTATGCGTGGGTGCTCATTTTCTGAGGCCGGATCTGATCTCGGGTCATCCAAACTCCGAGGCCGGCGCTCTTACTCACTGCTCCACCTAGTCGCCCCTTTAGGGCAATTGGGGTTAAGTAACTTGCCCAAGGTTACACGGCTAGGTTTTTGTTTATGTGGATTAAGTGTCGGAGGCCGGCTCCGAACTCAGGTCCTTCTGATTCCAGGGCCGGCACTCTATTCACTGCGCCACCTAGCCGCCCCAAAATTATATATTTTAAGCGTTCAAAATACATTTAAATAATTCTGGGTGGTGGAGCAGAGCATGTTGGGGAGGACTGATAGACTCTTGGGGAATCAAGAAAGGCCTTTTGTAAGAGGCAAATGTAAGCTAAGTTTTGAAAGCAAGAAAGGGGTTCCAGGAAGTTAAGGAGAGAAAAGAGACAAATCCAAGAATATGGGAAGAGTCACAGAGAAGTAAGATGGATTGTCTCATAAAAGAAACCTGGAGTAGGCCAGTTTGACTTGAACATACCCTGAATGAGGGGAAGTAATGTGAAATCATTCAGGAAACATGTTGTGAAGGGCTTTAAGTGCCAAATGGAGGACTTTGTATAGTATTTTGCTGGCAATTGGGAGCTACCAAAGCCACATGAGCAGAAGAGTGGCATTGTCAGATATACTTTAGGAATATTGATTTGGCAGGCATGTAGAGTGTGGACTTCAGAGGGTTGAATGTAGAAAAGAAAAGAAAAAATGAACTAGTCATGTTTCTATCTTTTCTCTGACAATACAGTCTCTTGAGAAATTTGACAAACAACGGGGCCATATTGATTCCATCTTCTGAGTATGGAGCCAAGTCCTGGTGCTGTCTGGGGCCATTTGTCCAGGACACATGATGGGAGATTCAGACTCTGCTAACCACGCTGTAGAACCATGTCAAGACCTAAGCTGGAGGTTTTAACATTTTTTAATTTCACAACACTTGGCCTGGCATTCCTTGCCCTTTCAGTTTCTATTCTATAAATACCTTGATCTCCAGAGCTTGCCAGGTTCGTACACTTCATGGAGTCTTCCCCTTACATGCCTGTAAGTGTTTCAATATGACTTACAGAGACTCATGTAACCCTGATGAGTGAGGAGGCTCAGGAGAAGAAAGGTCTTGTTTAACCTCATTATCCTTTCCCATGGTTGAGATACATATGCATTATTTTTGGAAGACATATGGTACACCAGGGTCAGGGTTGCTTAAGTCAATGAAAAAGTTCATTCGATTTATTTATTTCCCTTTTCCATCCCCTCTCTCCCTCCTGCTTTGCTAGAAACTGCAATGCAGAAGCCATGACCAGGAGATAAATAAGTCTCATACCTTTGTGAAACTGGGAATTTGAGTTGCAAAGTGAATTGCAGATTTAATCAGCATAAAGATATCCAGATGTGAGGGAGAATTCAGTTATCTTCTAGTGCCCTGGACAGACAACTGAACTAAAAGAAGCATTTATTCTCTTTAGGAAGGAAAGGAATACACACACCTGCACTATGATCTGCCTGGCCTTCTGTTCCTTTAATTAAATTTAATCAACAAACAGGTAATATTAGCTAGAGGAGTAATTGCAGGGCATTGGCTGGGAACTCCAGACATCTATTTCTTAATGAGAAAAGAATGAAAACAGACATTTCTACGTATGTATGAGTATACATATGTTTATGCTCTCTAACATGCACAGGGTCAGATGGCATCTATGGAAACTCTAACTATTGAAGAATTATTATATACACTTTATGTTTTTAAGCCAATGCTATACATTTCTTTATGAAGTAGCTGAAGTAGAGGTGCTTAGGTAGTTTAGTGGATATAGTATTAGATCTGGAGTCATGAAGATCTCAGCTCAAATCCTGCTTTAGATACTAACGACGTGACTCTGGGGAAATAATTTAACCTTTTAGCATCAGTTTCCTAATGTATAAAACAGGGATAATGTCTACCTCATAGGATGGTTATGAAGATTAGATGGGACAACATGGAAAGCTTTTTGTAAAGCACTACATAAATATTAACCATCATTATGGTGAGTTATGGTATGTGATCTTGGTTACATCAAACACTGGAATTAGTAACCATCTAGAAGAAACAGTAATAATGAGAAAACTGAAATAACTCAACCCTGAATTATTCAGCCTAGTAACTGATAGTGAAAATGGGAAATGAACAGTAGAAATGACATTGAACATCAATTATAATAATTTTATAATGAAATTTAACAGAAGAAAATTGATTTCTCTAACAAGGAGACCAAAAGTGCCTAAAAAGCAATTTAGTCAGAAAACACTTGACTTACCTGCCAAGCAGAAAGAGATGGAAGCCAAAGGCAACAGGATATAAACTCATTATAAAATGAAACAGATGGGTGATGGATTTTTATGAGAAATATTGCCTCAAAAAGCAGAAACAGGCAGCAGAAGGTAAAACTAGTTTAAAGAATTCTTGGCAAGGGATCCAACTGTGGAAGGAAGAAAGGAAACATGCATTTATTATGGATTTATTAAGTGTCCAAGGCACTGCGTTTAACCTCTGGGGATGCAAATAAAAGAAACAGGGCAGAGGGGTTACAATACACAAAAGGGGAGCTGAAAGGAGAAGTAGAGGAGATGAAAGTATCTAGTGTGTGTACATTGTTTTGAAATCTTGAAGTCAGGAACAGAGGATTTCAGGATGAAAATGAAAGGAGGGCAACAAAGAAAAAAATGGAAAAGATCTGCAAAGATTTTTGTAACAAACTGTTTTCATTCAAGATTGTAATTCCACTACACTTGGATTCTAATATCATTGTTCTTGTTGTTCATTATTTTTACTTGAAGAGGGCCAATGATATCATTATGTTGGGTCAAAGTACGGTGTGTTTATCTGTGGCAGATCAGCCCAATAATAGCTTAGAAGACTCTACCACAGATTAGGCACGAATAGTCCATTTGAACCTTTAGGATTGAGATATCTCTAAATTTGTGCATTTTTTGTTTCCTTTGTGTTACTGCAATTCTGCTTTGCTCACAGAGCATAGGACCTTCTTTGATGTGGGCACGCCATACTGGCTAATCTTGTGCCAGTATCTCCCATGTCTCACAATTGATACTAACGTTGTTCAGAGACCTTGAGAGTGTCTTTGTACTGCTTCTTCTGACCTCTATGTGAGTACTTGCCTTGTGAGAGTTCTCTGTAAAACCAAACAATGGGGACAGCCCATCAGAATTGTACACTCTGCAGTATAGTTTGAGTGCTTGACAGTTTAGCTCAAGAGAGGACCTCAGTGTCCAGTGTCTAATCCTGCCAGGTGATCTTCAGGATCTTCCCAAGACAATTCAAATGGAAATGACTCAATTTCCTGGCATGGCACTGGTAGACTGTCCAGTTTCCATAGGTGTGCAACAATGAAGTCAGTACAATATCTCTATAGTCCTTCCATTTGCTAAGAAGCTTAAGATCTCTATTCGCACACAACTTTTTTTGGAGCCTCCCAAACACTGAGCTAGTTCTGGCAATGAGGGTTTCAACTTCATAATTTATATGTACATTCCTGGAAAGTATACTGCCAAGGTAGATGAACTTCTCCACAGCATTCAAAATTTACCTATTTGCTCTATCCAATGTTTCCATGTATGGGTAGTGTGGTGCTTGCTGGTAGAGGACCTTTGTTTTCTTGGTGTTGATTTCCAGGCTACTCTAACATCACATGCTTATTATATAAGAGGGAAAATTATACCAGCTGGAACAAAACTGGGAAGACCAACCAGAATGAACCAAATGTATGTAGAGACCTTGCTGAAAATAACACAATTATGAGGACATTGAAGGTATGATTCATAAATGTCAGACCTTATTAATGCCTAACAAAGAAAAACCAAGAAATCATTAACAATAATATCAGCTTATATGCCCACCCACTTTCTTATCTATAGAAAATATATGTACAGAATCATCTACATACACATCAAAGACAGCCTTGATGAGAGCATTATTATGGAACAAGCAGGTTTTTGTAAGTAATATGATGCAATGGACCATATTTTTACCATTTCACAATAGCCAAAAAGATCTAGGGAACGAGATTGATTCTACTATGCTTATTTATAATAAAAAGGGACATTTGATTGGGTAAAGCAAAGTACCTCCTAAAAGTCTCTCCTCCAACAAAGTCTTCCATCCATATATAAAAAATCACTCAAAATCCCTTGAAAGAAATAAACATCAGTGATGCTCTTTATGAAGATCAGGCAAAACATGTGGAAGTAGATATATGCCCATAATATGTTTGCTACTGCAATGGAGGAGATCCAAGGCAGTGTCCATATTGAAGAAGGATTCCTTGTGGAGGGTGAGATGTTCCCAGATATTCCTATTTGTGATGTTGTCATGGTTTCATTAAGTCCCAGAATGCTGCTCAGTTATAATAAAGTCTCACATGCTTACTGGCCATATTACCTTGGACAAGTCACTTAACTTTTGTCTGCCTCAATTTTCTCATCTATAAAATAAAGGTAATGCCATTAGCCTTTCCACATCATAGGGGTTAGAGGCATGGCATCCCCATGATCTAGAAAATCTGTGTAAAATGTTTTGGCCCTCCCTTTGTTCCAGAGAAGAAACTTGAATTATTATGATATTAAAAGATAACATGTTGATATTATACAATACTAGACATATATCTTATGCATTTCTGAGTTTCTAAACTTGTTCTGTGTCATCTGCTGACACCTTCATGTGTTGTCTATAGGTTCTGCAAAACTACCACAAATTCTCATTTAATTTATTATACCCACCTGTGATATATTGAAACCATAATGGGGAAAGTCATAATGTGGAAGGGATAACTGTCATAGCACCTTTCTCATAGGGGTACTGTGAGGATAAAATGAAATAATTTCTATAAAGTGCTTTGCAAATCTTAAAGCATTATATAAAGATAAGCTATTATTACTTTTATTACTGTTATCATTATGCCATTGATAGAAATGTTAAACAGAACAAGGTCAAGGACATTTCTTTTTAATACTCCAGTGGATACAGTACTGGGCCTAGAGAGAGAAAAACTCATCTTCCTGAGTTCAAATCTGTCATCAAACACTAAGTAGCTGTGTGACCCTGGTCAAATCACTTAACTCTGTTTACCTCAGTTTCCTCATTTATACAATGAGCTACAGAAGGAAATTGTAAACCACTCCAGTATCTGTGCCAAGAAAACCCCAAATGGGGTCACAAAGAGTTGGGCATGACTGAAATGACTAAACAACAGAGACCTCCTGCCAAGTTGACATCAAACCATTAGTGACTACTCTTTGAGTTCAATGATTCAACTGGTTCTAAACCTACTTAATTCCCCATCTCTATTTTTTCTCTCACAATAATATTATGAAATACTTCATCTAATGTTTGCATTTTAGTCATTCAAAGATGTGTCTAATCATAGGTTATGTCCAACCACATATCAAGTGGTACCCATGATGTCAAAATTTCGTCCTCCTATAAAACCTTTAGTTTATCTTGGTTGTTGCTTAATCTTGGGGCATTTGTGTAAAGAATTTTTTAAGCCATCAGTTTTTCTCCTAGCCCATTCTCTGATTTTTCATCTATGAAATTATGATTTTTTCTTCCATTGTAGCTATTCTTTATGGTTTATAGCTTTGTGGGTATACATAGGTAGTATTCCCTCTTTCGTATACTATTCCAGTGTAAAGCTTTTTCACTTAGATTTTTAAGACACCTGACAAGTCATATTTTACCATCTTTTGTCAGGTATACTTCATCCCTGGCCAGAAAACTGCCATATCTATATTTTAAGCCATGATCTAGAAGTCCAATTCTCCTTTGCAGACACCAGCTTTTCACTTCTTAAATCAGTTTTTTTCCTCTTCTGTATCTCTGGTGGTCAATTATAAGAAAAACATGGCCTATAACTGTGTGGTCTTTGATTTCTTGCCCCAGACATTGTATCTTTGACAATACTTTTAAATTCCTTCTAAGAATATCATTTGTGCCTACATGAGCTACCTAAAGTAGATTTTGTTATTTTGTTCATCCATTTTGACAGGTCTTTAGAGGTTTTATATTATAGCTTGGATCACAGGGTCCTGTGAAGACAACAAGCCTCCCTACTGCTGTCATAAGGCCTCATAATAGCTGCCTCTGTCCTCCTGGGCAGAGAATTGCTATTTGCCACTACTTGCAGATATTTCCTTTGACCCTTAACTGCATGGTCTCACTTGTGAGTCTATAATAGCTTTCTTTGGAGAACAAGCAACTGGTTCCTCTTCAGATCATCCAACTCCCTCCTCTTGAGGGAATATCTCAAATCTGGTTTTGTTTTTTGTCCTTTTCTGACTCCTCTTTCTCTGTGTGATACTTCCACTCTTCAGTCTCCTAACAAAGGTCAAGCCTCACTTTGCCTCAGATCCTTCTTGCTCCTGCTTAGATTAGACCTCACTTCTGTTTCTTTTAAGAACATTTCATGATTCCTTACAACCTAGGCCTTCCTCAAGTCACTTCACTTGAAGAAAATAATCAGCTTATACTTGGAACATAGATCAGAACAACTGAAATATAGCGAAAACATAAGCATTGCTCATTCCATGCAAGCCACTGCAACATCATCCCTCCTTTCCTTTTTGGTTGAGATTTTCAGATTTGTTTTTTTACATCCTTATGAATATTCATATCTACCTACTAAGTTTTTCATTTAAACCTTTATAGCCAGTCATCACCTCTTAGTAGCTTGTCAACCCTCATGTCAACTTATGTTCCTTAGCCTCAACAATTCCAGCAACCACACTGTATGTATATCTCTTCCCCTTCCATCCCCCCCCTTTCCTGTTTCACTAAGCTGTCACCCTCAATAGTCAATTTAGTTTCCTCCCTTACAATAAAAGGGGAAAATCTCCTTACTTTTCCTTTCTTACTTCCTTTGCCAATTAATTTTTTTTCCTCCTTGAATCTTCTTCTTCAAGGCTTTACTCTTTAATTCACTATGAGCTTTATTAATTTCCCTGGAACCCTCTCTTTCTTTCTTAACTTTCTCTTATAGAAATCAAAGAGAGAACTTGGACATGGAAATTCTTCTCTTTCAAATTTTGCTCCATTTCTTCCAAAATTTTCTTTCTTAAATTCAAACTCTGGCCTTCTTCACTAGTCTAAACTCTTCAAATCATTGACAGTTTCCTTCATATTTAGCTCAAGTATTTCTCTTCTCTCCCACTCCTTCTACAATATTCTTTCACCAAAACCAGAAGTTGATGACACCTGCTACACTTGATCCTTGCATTTGTATAGTGATTGATACCAAGGATGATTCCTGTTCATTGAATCCTAGGGGACCATCAACTCCCCCTCTTTGACTGAGTAGACATTCTGGTGTTCATTCCCCTTCCCTTCCCCATAATTCTTCCCTGTTAGATTGTAATCTGTTTTTTGAGGAGGGATTATTTCATTCTTTGTACATGTGGCCCTGCCTAGCTAGTGCCTCCACATAGTAAAGTGCTTAATAAATACTTGTTGGTTAATTGATTAATCACTGTAGGTACTTAAGCAGTATTGGATAGAACTACCTTGATCAACTTTATGTGACTGTGACTGAAAATGACCCAGCAGCTTTGTACATTCTGCTATATTCTCCACCCATGTTGTGATCTTGTTAAAGCTGGTGACCCAGGGGCGGCTAGGTGGCGCAGTGAGTAGAGCACCAGCCCTGGAATCAGAAGGACCTGAGTTCGGATATGGCCTCGGACACTTAATGCACACAAACAAAAACCTAACCGTGTGACCTTGGACAAGTTACTTAACCCCAACTGCCCTCCAAAAAGCAAAAAAAAAAAAAAGCTGGTGACTCTAGAAAAGTAGCATGAGGTAATGGAAAAAGCATTGTATTTGGAGTTGGAAGACCTGGGGTGGAAATCCAACTCTGTATGTACTTTGTATGTGCTACAAGTCAATAACTTTCTCTCCTAGGACCTTCACCTCCTGAAGGCCAGGGAAGGACTAGAGGGAGAGAAAACCCAAGGCTCACTGGTGGGAACATTCCTCAGTAAGTTTAAACCAGCTTAAAATGTTTTGAAAATATTTAACAAAGTAAATAAAAATGCAATAGTGTCAATATGTAATTTTCTAAGTCCTTATGTGGCCAGCAGGGATCCTTATGTCTGGTTTAGTGGTCTCCATTTCTATTTGAGTTGGTTGCCACTCACCTAGTGGACCCTGAAGCTCTTTTCAGTCCTCTATGCTCTGGGCCTGTAATTTAATACTCACTGTGTCTCTGAGCTGACCTATCTATATGCACAGGGTCCTGGGGCCAACAATTCTTTTATTTCTACTTTACTGAAGTTGCTTTATTAAAAAAAAAATCTGTTTGGTTGGCATCTGGGCTACTGGTGAATTATTTTTTAAAGTTCTGAGATTGCATTTGCAAAACAAACCTTATTCACAAATGAGACAGTACACATGGCATCTATCCGTTACCTTTATTCTGCCCTGCCAATCAAGGGACTAAAATACCCCCTCTAAAGTAGTTCTACAAACCAGTTTGAGGGAGATCCCCTTGCTAAATGCATTTGTGCCTGTTGAGAAGGAACAGATCCCCTGAGGACTTGAATTTATCTAGTTTTGCAACTTATACCTAGATGTATTTATTTCAATACCTAAAGAATTTATTATTTCGCTATAAAGATACCTTACCAGTGCTGATTGTGACTCCTCTCTATCTCAACAGATAGCCCTGGAAGGTTGAGTGAGCCTTGCTGAACTTGGCTAAGCCACTCCTTTCACAATAGGTATATAAGTAGGTATATGTGGAGTCTGTATAAAAATATATATGTATAAAGGGCCCTATGAACTTCCCTCATAACCCCCAGCTTATAGTACCTCCCCCTCCCCCCCAAAAAATCACCTCACGTTTATTTTGTATGTACTTGTTCATGTATATGTTCTCTCTTATAGAATGTAAGCTCCCTGAGGACAGGGACAGTTTCATTGCTGTCTTGTATCCTTAGCAACCTGATGCAGTGCCTGGCCCAAAGTTGTTGTTCAGTCATTTCAGTCTCATTTGACTCTTCATGATCCCATTTGAGGTTTTATTGGTAAAGTTACTGGGGTGGTTTGCCATTTCCTTCTCCACCTCTATTTTGGGGGGGTGGGGCTAGGCATTTGGGATTAAGTGACTTGCCCAGGGTCACACAGATGGTAAGTGTCAAGTGTCAAAGGTCAAATTTGAACTCAGGTCCTCCTGACTCTAGGTCCTGTGCTTTATCCACTGCACCACCTAGATGCCCCTCCAGCTTATTTTTACAGGTAAATAGGGCTAAGTGACTTGCCCAGGATCACACAGCTGGTTAGTATCTTAGGTCAAATTTGAACTCAGGTCTTGCTGATTCCAAGCTTGGCACTCTATCTACCACAGCACCTAGCTCCTCCTGGTACGCAGTAGGCACTTAATAAATATGTATTTGCCTTGATCGATTCTTCCTGCCTCTCACCATGCCTTGAAAATCGTAGGAACCCTAGAAAATAAATATATTTGTTGCTCTTTCCGTAAAGTGCAATAATGAAAAGGGAAAAGAAGGGGAGAGAAACGATCGGGAAGCAGATGATATCAACTGAGGTGCAGAAGGAATAAAGTCCTTTCTCCTTTATCGCTAGCAGTTGCACAATCTAATTTCTCATCCCAGATGACAGCACTCACCAGCACTTACTAAACAACCAAGAACATCAACCGTGTGTAAAAAGGGAAGAAGGTGATAGTATTGGGCCAAGTCCATAGTGCACAGGTTCAAATATCTTATAAAGTTTTACGCCAAATTGAGGCCTTGTGGAGCTCAGGGCTGTTCTTGGCAAAGTCCAGCTTCCTTTTCAAAAGAGAGATCACTTTGTATTATTTCTAAACAACTAGTGACTGGGGTTTGGGGTTTGGGGAGGGGAGGGAACAAAATTTTGACAAATTCTAATGAGTAAATAGAAGTACTAGGATTAATTAACCATGTTCATGGAAACCCAGGCTCAACTATGAAAAGCATTAAGAGTGGCAAAAAGTGTTTTGAGTTCTGCCAAACTCTAAATATGGGAAAAGCCTAGTCTGGGGTATTTAATGAGCACATGTATATAGTGAAGTGTATTCCTCATCATTTACCCTCTTGGTAAGGATTTGGGTCACCCTTCCTGATTTGCTTGGCTTTATTCAACTCTTTTGGTAGGGTGAGAGGGAGGGTATCTGGGAAATTAAAAAAAAAAAGTTTCCCTTATCTTCTCCAACCCTTGTATTCTAGACTGAGCCTAACTCAGATCAATCTTATAGCAGATCAAGTTCAATATTGGAACCAAATGAGGCAGTTAGATCATTTAGCAGCTGACAAAAAAAGATTCCTTTAGACATAGCAGGAAAAAAAATACTCAGCAAAAACCGGCATTTATAACTTTGAGCTGATTCAGCTGAAGGGAGAACCCATGGAATTTACCTTTCAAGTATGTGAGAGCCAGCCCCTTAGCCTCTTGAGGCTCCAGTGTACTCAGGTGATGAGGAAGTGATGTCAACAGGATGAGCCAACCAAGGACTGAAGAAGGGGTTCAAATCTTTTGAAGAAAGACCTAACATGCAATAAGGGAGGAGCTGTCATGAGGATCAAATAAGATAATATTTGTAAAGCACTTGATGTGACCTAGACCATCCCCAGGTAGCTCTTAGGCCTCACAATTTTTACTATTCTTTCTAATTCCTCTCTTCAAGATACCACAATGGCAGGTAGCCATATTTAGTGACACACTTAGACTTAGTAAAAGCCTCCTTCCCCCTAAATCCCTTAACCTCCATCCCATAGCTACTTTTTAAAAACATATGGTTATTTCTAGGAACTTATGAGCACAAAGTTCCTATACTTGGTCCTACCATACATCCTTACCAGTGTTCCTCACTCCATGCAGCAAAAAAAAGGTGAAAAACCAAGTGGTGGAAAGGAAAAATAGAATAGATGATGGGATGAGGAAAAGTGCCTAGTTTTTAGTGAAACCCTTTCTGGTGTTTCTTTTTTAAAAATTAAATCTTAATGATTTAAAATTATTTTTTCTTAATTACATGCAAAAACAATTTTAAAAACTTTTTTCTTAAAAATTTGAGTTCCAAATTCTCCCCCTCTCCTGTCACCCCTCCTCAAGAAGGCAAGCAATTTGATGTAGATTATATGTGTGCAGTTATAAGAAATGTAACAAAAGAAGACAAAAGCACAATTTTAAAAATGAAGTAAAAAAATTGATTTGCATTCAGACTCCATAAGTTCTTTCTCTGAAAATGGATAGTATTTTTCATAATAAGTCCTTTGGAATTGTCTTGGATCATTGTATTGCTGAGAATAATGAAACCATTCACTGTTGATCATCATGCAATATTGCTGTTATTATGTACAATGTTCTTCTGGTTCTGCTCTTTACTTTGCATTATTTTCTATAAGTCTTCCCAGTTTTTCTGAAACCATCCTGCTCATTATTTCTTCTAATAGCACAATAATATTTCATTACATTCATATGACATAACCTGTTCAGTCATTAGCCAATTGATGGCATCCTGTCGATTTCTAATTCTTTGGCACCTCAAAAAGGTGCTACTATAATTATTTTTGTACTTATAGGTCTTTTTCCTTTTTCTTTGATTGTTTTGGAATACAGACCTAGTAGTAATATTGCTAGCTCAACAGATACACACAGTTTTATAGTCTCTTGGACATAGTTCCAAATTACCCTCCAGAACAGTTGAATCAGTTCACAACTCTACCCACACTGCATTAGCATTCCAATTTTTCCACATCCCCTCCAAAATTTGTCACTTTTCTTTTTTATCATAATAGCCAATCTGATAGGTGTCTGGTGGTACTTCAGGGGTGTTTTAATTTGATTTCTCTAATCAATAGTGATTTAGAGCATTTTTTTCATATGACTTTGATTTCTTCTTCTGAAAACAGCCTGTTCATATCCTTTGACCATTTGTCAATTGGGGAATGACTTGCATTCTTATACATTTGCCTCAGTTTTCTCTTTATTTGAGAAATGAGACTATTATTAGAGAAACATGCTGTAAATAATTTCCTCCCATTTCTTGCTTTCCTTTTAATCTTAGCTACATTATTTTTGTTTGTGCAAAACCTTTTTAATTTAATGTAATCCAGATTATCTATTTTATATACTGTCTCTTGTTTGCTCACAAATTCTTCCCTTTTCCATAGATATGACAGGTTAAATATGCCACGCTCCCCTAATTTGCTTATGTTTTCACTTTTTATGCCTAAATCATATACCCACCATTTTGACTTTATCTTGGTATATTGTGTGACATGTTGGTCACACCTAGTTGGTCTATACCTAGTTTATGCAAAACTACTTTCCAATTTTCCCAGCAATTTTTGCTAGTGAGTTCTTGTCCCAAGAGCTTGGATTTTTGCATGTATCAAACAGATTACTAAGGTCATTTAGTACTGTGTGTTGTGTACCTAATCTATTCCACTCACCCACTACTGTATTTCTTAGTCAGTACTAGTTGGTTTTGATAATAACTGCTTTGTAATATAGTTTGAGATCTAGTACTACTGGACCACATTCCTTCACATTTTTTTCGTTGATCCCCTTGATATTCTTGACCTTTTGTCCTTCTAGATGAAGCTTGTTATTTTCTCTAGATCTATAAAA
This sequence comes from Gymnobelideus leadbeateri, assembly GCA_011680675.1. NCBI lineage: Eukaryota > Metazoa > Chordata > Mammalia > Diprotodontia > Petauridae > Gymnobelideus > Gymnobelideus leadbeateri. The sequence continues at coordinate 106,537 of WOXC01001233.1, forward strand.
CAAATTCTCAGTGGTTTGGTATTGTACTGAATAAGTAAATTAATTTATATAGAATTATCATTTTTATTATGTTGACTTGGCCTACCTATGAACAACTAATATTTCTCCAACTGTTTAGACATAATTTGTGTGTAAAATATTTTATAACTCTTTAGCATTTCTTAAAGAATTCTACCAACATGTTGTGTATTGGTTGAACCAAATCATTCCACAATATTTTCTGACTACTTTACCCTGGGATTTAAAGTATGCCACTTAGTCCTTGAGCTACAGTTTCTTCATCTGCAACATGGGTATAATGGACCACTTCCACAGAAGTGTAAGGATCAAATGAGATAACATATGGAAAGCACTTTGTAAACCTTAAAGTATTATCTAAATACTAACCATTATTGTTATTATTATAAAAAGTTCATCCTCAGCAGGCGCCGCCGCCGCCGCTGCCGCTCCGGCTGCTGTCGCTGCTCTTCCGGGCGGCCATGGGGCAGCCACCGGCCATGGCGCAGACCTGGGGGTAGCGACGGCGAGCGGCGGCGAGCGGGGCCGGAGCGGGGCTGCCTCCGAGCCCCGGGACGAACCCGGGGAGCGGCCTGGGAGCCTCGGGAATGTAGAGGCGTCGGCGGCTGCGGCCAAGAGGCGTCAGTGTCTTCCTGACGGAAGTTCCCTTTTATCCACTATGGCGATGGAACAAGAAAAAATCAGTCTGAGCAAAGAGTTGAGTCCGGATTCAGCCTCTTACCGCTGTTCAGCATGTCATGGAGATGAGGACTGGAACTATGGGAATCCCATCCGGGGTCGAGCCAAGTCTTGGAGTTTATCTGCCTCACCTGCCTTGGGGAGCACAAAAGAATTCAGGAGGACCCGTTCTTTGCATGGGCCGTGCCCAGTGACCACTTTTGGACCAAAGGCTTGTATGCTGCAGAACCCCAAGACTATCATGCACATTCAGGATCCAGCAAGCCAGCGGTTGACATGGAACAAATCTCCAAAGAGTGTCCTTGTAATAAAGAAGATAAGAGATGCCAGTCTCTTGCAGCCTTTTAAAGCCCTCTGTGTGTATCTTATGGAGGAAAACAACATGATTGTGTATGTAGAAAAAAAAGTTTTAGAAGACCCTGCCATAGTGAACGATGAACATTTTGGAACCGTGAAGAAGAAATTCTGTGCCTTCAGGGAAGATTATGACGACATCTCAAATCAGATCGATTTCATCATCTGCCAGGGAGGAGACGGGACCTTGCTTTATGCGTCTTCCCTTTTCCAGGGCAGTGTGCCTCCAGTGATGGCCTTCCACCTGGGATCCCTTGGCTTTCTCACCCCGTTCAACTTTGAAAACTTTCAGTTCCAAGTTACTCAGGTGATAGAGGGAAATGCCTCGATCGTTCTCTGGAGCAGGCTCAAGGTCAAGGTGGTCAAGGAGTTCCAGGAAAAGAAAGACATGATCCAGAACCGCATTGATGAGAACGGAGTGTTGTCTCCCGGCCTGGAGAAGGAGACCAGGTTCTAAATGAAGTGGTGATCGATCGGGGTCCCTCCTCATATCTCTCTAATGTTGATGTTTATCTAGATGGACACCTGATAACCACAGTCCCAGGAGACGGAGTGATTGTGTCCACACCCACGGGGAGCACGGCATACGCAGCAGCTGCCGCAGGCGCCTCCATGATCCATCCCAACGTCCCCGCCATCATGATCACGCCCATCTGCCCCCACTCGCTGTCCTTCCGGCCCATCGTGGTGCCTGCTGGCTTGGAGCTCAAGATTACACTGTCACCAGAAGCTAGGAACACAGTGTGGGTTTCATTTGACTGGCGGAAGAGACAAGAAATCTGCCATGGAAACAGCATCAGCATCACTACCTCTTGTTACCCTCTCCCCTCCATCTGTTTCCGGGACCCTGTGAGTGACTGGTTTGAGAGCCTGGCAGAATGTCTACATTGGAACGTCCGGAAAAAGCAGAACCACTTCACTGGGGAGGAAGAGGAGTACTAGGCAGCTGATAGCGCCCCTCGAGGTCTTACCTTAACTCCCCAGCCCCTGGAACTCGACCAATCTGTGTGTCTCTGTCTGTAAATAGAGATATTTTTGAATACGGTGATGTGCCTCATACCAGTTGTCTGATCCGCTGATGACCAGATATCATGTTATTTCCTATCCACTGGCCAAAGGGAAGAGTTTAAAATTTGTCTTTTTTTTTTGTCAACCAGATTAACTTTAATGTTTTGAATTATTTCCTTTTGTGTTTTATAAATAAGCAAAATTAGAAATGAGTCGGCCTTTCTAAGATGCCAATAATCCACGTGCTCATTTGTAGTTTCCAATTCAGAGTGATTTTCTATACGAACATTAAAAATGTGACATGAAAAAAACAACAACTTCATCCTCTTGTTTGACAGAATTCAAATTGAAATGCTCCTGTGACAAATCACTAGCTTGCTATTATTATTCTTTTACATTAAAATATTTTGCATACTGTTACACAGATGAAGAGAACTGTTTTTTGTAGTTAAATAATTGTATGAATTTGGAGATTTATCTTCTTTAGGCTCACTGAAAGTGTGCATGGTACAACTCCCATAACAGAGAAAAAAATGCAAATAATATGTGCCTTATCCTATTCACACATGATTGATTTCATTTCAGAAAGTTTATTTATTCTTCTTAATTTTGTCATGACCTAATCTTTTACTAAATTTCTATGAAAATCATTATTGTTACAAAACAGTTTACATGTTTAATTACACAGAAAAGTTGGAGGCAGATGAAGCTCTAAGGCTAGACCCAAATTTTATCCACTGACACCCATGCTCCCAGAAACATAATTAGCTTTATAATTTCACATGTTTACGTACCAATTTAACAAAATCTGGATATCTGTTTGAAAACTACTGATTCTTGTGTCTCTGGCCACTGCAATAGCCTTTAGAGTTAACTGTGTGAAGATATAATATTTTGAAAAGTAGGCTAGAAAAGGGCTAGCAATGTATAAAATCACATTAAACACTAGATTCTTGTTGCAACATAGCTGTTCTCAGCACTCTGATACTACCAACTTGCAAGCTATAGAAAAAACAAACAAACCAAAAAAACCCATTACCCCTGGGTGCAGGTTTTGCATTTTCAAGCAAAACAAAACAAAGCAAGACAAAACAAAAGATAAAACACTGAATGATAAAAGAGAGGGCTGTTTCCCTTAAAGACAGGTCTGTGGATAATTATCTGGATAATTCAGATCATGTGGAAGGTTTTAGAAATCATGCCTATCTATCATCTATCTATCTATCTATCTATCTATCTATCTATCTATTTATCTATCTTTCTATCTACCTATCCATACATCCATCTATCTATCCATCCATGTATCTATCATCTGTCTGTCAGTCTATCTACTTATTTATTCACTTACTTGTCTATTTGTCTGCTTATTTATTTATGTATTTGTTTATTCCCTTATTTATTATTGTTTTCTGGATACCTAAGGAGAAAGTAAATTTCCCTTTCTCCATCTAATTGCCTCCATTTTTAGCTTTATTTTATTCATATAGACAGCGTGGAATATGAGACAGAGGGCTTCAAAGTCAGAAGGTCTCAGCTCTGTCTGATACATACAGGCAGTGTGACACTGGAGAAACTCCCAGGTAATTCTCAATTCTCTTGAACTCAACTGTGGATCTGTGGCCCTTCTGCATTGACAGAAGGTGTTCCCTCACTGGGAACTCCCTAAATCAATGAAACCACAAGATAACTTTTTCCTATGCTTCCATGGTCATATATTAAATTGCCGTTTCTATGGAAATTGTTGCGGATCTCAATCAAGGGACACACCTTCTATCATTTGGCCTTCTTCTATTTGCCTGATGAGTCTAGGAAGCACAGAATTTCTGTAATGGGTGAAGATTGTGCCAAGAGATTCTCTTTAACAGAAGAAGGCATTAGGGGTGAGGGACGGCAAGCAGATTGTCAAGAGGCTGCAAAGGTGTAGGCTGATCTGGCTGATATAGCACCCCACCCTCTTGCATGGCTCTTTGAAACCAGGAAGTGGGCTGCCTGTAAACTGTTACAATAAAGCCCATAATGGTTAAGTTGGGGAAACAAAATTTGTCTTTAATATCTCTCATGTCTGTTTTCTGTGAACATTACATTGCACCATGCTTTCTTTTGTCTTTTGCTGAAGTAATGTGGTCTTGTGGAAAGATCACTGATTCTTGAGTAAGAGGTCCTGGGTTAAAATCCTGACTCTACTGCTGTATGATGGTTTGGACAATCCTTTGATTCCCCTTCAATGTCCTCCAAACGTCCCCTACTTAGAGCTGGGACTGAAGCTCTTAATGCAAACAGGACAAGGCTTTTCAAGGAATAGGATCCCTGGAAGGTCAGATCCCTGAGGTTTGTTGTGTCAAGCCTAGAGAATACATTATTATCTCAGGCAGGATCACCTACAGCTTATACTTAAGGAAGGTAAGGTGTGTCAGCAGACATTGGGGCAACAGCAGGCCCACCACTAATCAGACCAGATTACCAGCCTTCCTTCTTTCCCTCCACTCATTCCCTGCAAGCCCTAAGCATTTATACCTGAAGGAGATAAAGGCAGGGAAACTAAGACCCAGTCTGACAAATATGGCAGCCCCACTCCTCCTAGCCCACCAACTCCAAGAAAAGCTTATTGTGTTTCTCTTACTCTCCTCAGTTCACATGTCTTTAGTTTAATGTAAGTCAGGTGTTGTTATTGTTGGGCTAGATTTCAGACATCCATGAGCTTGTATGGGAAAAAAATACTTCTTTATTTTCACTAACCTTTAATTGAAACATAGCATTGTCTTCAATTATGAATGTAGATGGCAACATTATTCTGAGAAGGGGGTCGTGGGTTCCCCAGACTGCCAATGGATCCTTTATATTTAAAAAAAAGTTTAAAATCCCTGATTTAGATTAAAAATAGGAACTGTTTGGGAAGTGAGCCCCTTGTTGCCAGAAAGAGACCTAGTTTCTAAACACTCAGAGAAGAACAAAAGAGAATACTGTTCATTTTTCTTCCATGCATAGACTCATAGATTGTTGCATCTGAAAGAGATCTTTAGAGATGGTTTCCATCAACCCCTTCACTTGACAGATGAGGAAGATGAGCTCCAGGGAGATTGTGATGTTCCAGATCACACATGGTATTAGAGGAAGAATCAGAATTAAGGAGCTGGGATTGAAGACAGCACCCAGTGCTCAGCAATCACATCTTGGTTGAGTAAGACATACCTTTTATGTACCTAGTATGCATGAATATTGTAGATAGAAGCTGAAAGGGGAACTATTTCGTTTTCATTTTTGTATGTTCACATACAGCAGTTAGTTTTGACAGGTTTCAAAGCAAAGATTAAAATATATTAATTTTCCCACTTACTATATATTCTGAATATACATGGAAAAGTCAACCTTACTTGAAGGAGCTGGATACTCCTCATATGAATATAACTAGGAAAGTTTTCAGTCTCTATTCATTGATAGTATTCCTTTCATATTTGGCATCAAAGACAGTTGTTCTGATGCAAATATTGTCTGGCAGGGGTGATTTTAAGCCCTCATCAATCATTAATCCCTTAGTTAAACGTACTTAGTTACCTTAGTGGGGAGCATCCAATCCTTCCAGGCTCTGGTTTTATATGGAATGAAATAATGGAAAAGTCAGGTACACTAAACATTTCCAGGGTTGGTGAAGTTCCTGCATGGGAATTCTCAGACATCTTTGGTAAAGTTGTGGGGTGGGGCATTTGGATCATGATAGCACTGACTTTTTTTTGAAAGGAAGAAGACTGAAGATAAACTCTGAAACTATTAAGGTGTGTGTGTGTGTGTGTGTGTGTGTGTGTGTGTGTGTGTGTGTGTGTGTGTGTGTATGCTGCTAAGGATTTCATGGGATCCTACTTTTAGAACGAGAAGGCACTTTAGAAGCTATTAAGTCCAACCCCTTCATTTTCAAGATAAGGAAACTGAGGCTTTGAGAAGATAACTTACTAGAATCATAGAATTAGTAATTGTTTAAGTCAGGATTTGAAATCTGATCTTCTTTATTCCAAGTTCAGCACTCTCTCCACTGTGTCACAGGGACACAATATGATGGAAAAACCTAACCATTATCTAATTAACATGGACATTCAGGTCAATATCCACTCAGAAATTTTCTTCCATTGCCTTCCAAGAGATCAGATATTTCTGTTCTCTTTGCCCTAAATTTCTCTAATCAGGAGCCTTACCACATTATGGTTTATTATAAAGCACGATCTGAGATATGTCATCAAGTTTTTAGCTAATAAAATTCCTTGCATTTACATTGGTAGAGACCTCTTAGAATAATAATGCCAGTTTATTACTGTTTGGCACTTTACACATTCACAAGTTCTGGACCACTGGGTCTCCAAAGAGGTGACCTCAGACCCTGGGGAGCCCTGGCACATTCCTATGGGGTCTGCGGCATGACTCTATTGAATGTATAACCAATCAGTTGTAGGGTGAGAAGATGGGTCCTATCCCACACTCCCTACGTTAACTAACCATGAGACTTTAAAAAAAAATAAAGCAATCATATCTACCTTTCACCCATTACAGCCTAATATTCTTCTCTTCTACGCTTTCCTGCTCATGTACATGCTCCCAACCTTCCCCCTTCTAATCTGGGCAACAACAACAATTGAAGTCAATTGTTCTAGAATGAAAGAATGTTAGATCTGGAAGGAACTTGAGATATGTAGTCTCTTTATTTTGCATATCTAGAAACTGGGGTTCAAGAGAGAGTCAGTGTCTTTCTCAAAGTTATAAGGCCAAGAAATGACAAAGCCAGAAATAAAGTCCAGGTCTTGGGTCTTTAGCTAAAATCTTGTTTCTACACTATCTCTTTGAGTTAGATGTGGAAAATTCCACAATTCTTAAAAGTGTTGGCAATACAAAGCCAAAAAAAAAAAAAGTCCTACTACCCCTGTGCTCAAAAAACTTGTAGTATGGTTGGAGCTATACAGTATCTATATCAATAAGGAAGAAATGAGGTAGGATGTGGGAAAGGCAAAGGAGAAATCCAAAGGGCTGTAAGAAAACTTGAGGAGAGGGAGGTCATTTTCCCCTGATAGGGGGAATCAAAGAGGGATTCATGCAATAGGTGGCACCTGAGCTGAGTTTTGGAGGAAAGGAAGGACTTTCATTGACAGAAGTGGCCAAGGGAATTCTTTCCTAGAAGCAAAGGTAGGAGAAGGCAGGATGAGTCTGGGAAAAGCTTGTAGATCATTGTTATGGGAACATTGATGTATGGATGGGTGTAATAATATAAATAATATAAATATAATATAAATAAATAAAATAAAATAAATATAAATAAATAAAACTGAAGTTAGGTTGGATTCATATTGCAGAGAGATTTGAGTGATGAGCTAAGCATATTATATTTGTAGTGTGCAAGTGTTTCCCATGTATGGTATGTATATCCACAAGGGTCTGGATGTATGTAGCTTACAGGTAGTTGTGAATAGATATCTCTAGAACCCCTTCTACATACTCTTTTCCAAGGGAGACTAATTCCTGCCAAGTGGAGAGCAAGAGTTTGGGGCCAAGAGGCTGTCCAGTCTGGTATTCTTTGGGAAGGTGTTCCAGGCTATAATTATATCTATCCACTCCATTCCCTTCAACACTGTTGGTCTAGGGGAAATATCTTTTAGTTTCAAATCACTCTTCTGATTGCTATCTCTTAATGGGCAAGGAGCTATATTCCAAACTATCTCCAAAGGCACGACTCCTTTCCTACCAAATGCTAATTGCACAAAGACTGTCACACATAGTGAATAATAGTGAATTTTCCAAATCAAAAGCAAGGATAAATCAGAGAAGTTATGTAGATAAGAATATATTAGGCAATACATAGAGTGTGCTTCTCCACTGGGAGTGAGATAGCTCAGCTGAGAGGGTCCGTGATTATCATATTCAAGTGGAAATTCCTCAATGTATCTAATGTGATAAGCTGAGAATAAGGGTACCTTGAGACACTGTCTCCTTTACATTTTGACTTCTTTCCAGAGTCTTTCTCTCCCTCTAGGTTCCACTCCCCAAAGAGAGCCTGAAACTGTGTGTGCCTGCTCTCTTGAAGCCAGAAGTTGGAAGCACTAGGACCTCTCAGGCTCTAGGCTCTCAGCGACTTTGTCCCTAACACAGGGATGGATCATGGACTAACTGTTCTCTCCTCAATTAAGGGAATCTTCTGTCAATGTAAGGTTATATTCTATAGGCAATAGGAAGAGCCACCAAAGGTTTCTGAGCAAAGGAAGCATTAGGATGATTATTTTGAAGCTATTTGAAGGCTGGATTAGAGAGGAGGAAGATTGAAAGCAGAAGGCCATTTAGGGCAATATTATTGTAGCCCAGGAAAGAGTGGAAATAAATGTTTGAGCTGGGTTATTGATTTGAATGGAAATGAGTGGATGAATGTGAGAGACCCAGACAGGCCTGGCAACTTCATCTTCACCTCCCACATGAGAAGCTAACAGTGAAATTTCAAGTCTGGAGAAATGGTAGGATTGAGAGTACCATTAATAGAAGTAGGAAAGGTAGAAAGAGGGCTGAATTTTGAGAGGAAGATGATTAAAATGTGGAGCTGATTAAACCTATGTTGAGATATTGACAGAAAGTTGAAAATATGGGGCTGGAGTTCATAGGAGTGCTCAGGTCTGGATCTATAGATTTAAGAGTCATTGGCATAAATGTGATAGTTGAAATGATGGGAGTGAATAAGATTATCAAAGGAGAGTTTGTAGAGAGAAAAAACAGGGTAATCACAGAGATTTGGAGGATTTAGAGGGTGGGAGGAAGAAAATAAAAAATGTTGAATGATGAAGAGGGAACTAGCTGTTAAAGTTCCTGTAACAATTCAATCATTAGAATCATCATAGGGTCATACATTTAGAGTTGAAAGGGGTCTTAGAAGCCCCTTGGTCCCACCTCCCCCATTTTAAAAACAGGGAAAGTGAGGTCTAAAGAGGTAAAGGGACTTAGCTTGTCCAAGGCTACATAGGGAATAACTGTTAGAACTGGGACGTGAACTCAAGTCCTCTGGCTCCATATCCATGAATATTTCTACTGTACCATGTTCAGTTCTTTGGAGAAAAGACAGTTATATGAATCTAAACAAACAAGATATATGTATTTTCTTAGTGTCTCCTTGAAAACACACACACACACACACACAGAGCACTAATGATATGAAATAGACACTCACTGACCTCCTCAGCTTACGTTCTATATAGTCTGAGACAGCTTGAGACTTCCTCTTGGTCATCTTGCAGGAGGCAAATTGAGAAGCAAGAAAGCAATATATTAACTTCAGCAAAAGGAGACAAGCTAGTTCAGAGATGAGTCAAGCATGGAAAAGTGTAGTGTGTGTTGAACATTGGAAGACACCATGCATGGTTTGGCCCTAATTCTTCCAGATGTGTAGCTGACAGCTCCCCAGGGGAGAACCGTGAGCACAAAATAATTAAGTACTTACTTCCCCCCTCACCTCATAGAGATTCCTCAGTTGACATTGATTAGTATCCTTCAGCTTCTAAGATTAGGATGGCTTCATGTTTTAAAGAGAGCATTCTGTCCAACAGGCACGTCCCCCTTCTCACAGTTCTCCTGATTACTAACAAAACAGGTCAGATTACAAGCCCAGACCCAGATGAGCTTCCCTCCCTCTGTGTGTACACATGGCAGTGGAATTAAGGGCACAGGGTGTCAGGGAGTGGGGAGAGGGATGGCAGCCTGAGGGAGAGAAGGAAGAAGAGGCCAGGGTTAGGATTTTTTTTTTGTTCTCTTTCCTTTGCCAGCCTACTTTGGGGGTCCCTCTCTGCAGTGAATTGGGCTTCATTCAAGTGTGAGTTAGTCAATAGTTTAAGCTCAATGTTGGTCCATTAAGAATACTACCCATTTCATCCACATATGCATTCAGTCACAGGGAAGACATTGTTTCTTTTCCATATTATGTGGAACATTAAAAATAATTATCCAGTGATGTGTCAGGGAGTTGTGTTTTTCCTAGTGTGTGGTTCTTGGCAAGGGGTGTATGTTGGTTGGAAAAAAATCAACACAATGCTGTTATGGACAGTGTTATGTCTCTGGTAGAAAGTGGTTTTGAAAGTTTTGTACTGAACGGGATTTAAAGGTAAAGACTGAAACAGATGAATAACAAATCCTCTCTCTGGGTGACTGATTTAAAACTTAAAAGAACAAATCCCCAAAATCCATAAAGGAGAACAAATTTGCCAAGTTTTCATATTTAATTGGAATGTTAACTTGGTGTTTTTTTAAGTCTTTAAAAAAAAACTTTTATGTACAAAGGATCAAACAAGCAAAGGTTGCAAATCACTGCATTTCTTTGGTAGCTAAATACAAAACTGCCTTTGCTTTTTATCAGGCAACTTATTTACAACTCATCATATTTCTGGGTTACTGGTGTTGCTGTACAGCAGTAGGACCTAGGTACCACTGCCTCTGAAGACACAAGAAGAGCATCACAGTAAAGGCATTGAAGAGGTATATGGTGGGTGTGAGTAAGCTACAACATGTAACCAGTGAGGAACTCTCAGGGAAAGTAGGACCAAAGGATCAAGGAACTAATGACAGAAAGATAAAGCTAGTCAAGCAGTGAGAGGACGAGAAAACAGGTGGATGGATGATCAGAGGGCTCCATCATTACTCTTGAGATATTGGGAGGAAGTGAGGAAGGTCTCTATCATGTTACATGGATCCCCGGTGGTGAACTTTTGAGAAAATGTGACTGAGAATATACTAGATGAAATGTCTCACAGCCTGAGTAGGCATGAATGAGTTGTGGTCTGCATTAATGGCTCATTTTTTTTGCAGTTGAATGGACTGTTATCTTCCAAACAGCTTCCGCTAAGGACATCCTTTGGCAAATGACTCCCTTCTGTGGGCATCCTTCTGACTTTCTACATTTTCCTTTCTCCTTTTGCGTCATAACCTGTCTTTGCCCCTACTATAATTGTCATCCAAATTATCCCCTCCAACACATCACTAATTAGTGGTGAGGTAAGAAGGGAATTCCCAAATCCTGATGACTACTCAATGAGCCCTCTTAAAATAGACTAATATTTAAAAAGAGAAAGCAATGAGCAAAATGCATCCATTACATGTGACAACCTTGATGAAGATTTACCAGGTATGAAAAATATCACCAGCTGTGACACTAGCATAGTAAACCCTTGTGACCCAGATTCTATCTGTCCTAAGGACAAATGCAAACCTTTGCCTACAACTAAGTAAATGTTGAGAAAAAGAGCAAGAAATAAATTAGTAGAAGACTAGGAATAGTGGGATGTGACAGAAAGCAGATAGCTCAGTCCTATAGTACATTTGTGATGTCATCATTGGGGTCCCTCCATGATACAGGTTGCAATTCTCCTAACAAGGGGCAGTTAGGTTGCACAGTGAATAGAGCACGGGCCCTGGAGTCAGGAGGACCTGAGTTTAAATCCGGCCTCAGACACTTAACACAAAAAACTAGCCACGTGACCTTGGACAAGTCACTTAACCTCAATTGTCCTCCAAAAAAAAAGGGGGAAAGCAGTTAGATTTTCCCTCCATGAGAGAGTATGTTGTCTTAGAATAGCAACCCTAGAATGATTAGGGCTGGATGGAACCTTGGGGATTTATAAAAACAAACCTTTCATTGCACAGAAGTGGAAACTGGGGTCTCACAGTGAGTAAATGACAACTTCTAGGCAAGATCTCAGGTCTTCTGTCTCTGAATATAATGCTCTTTTCACTTTCTTATACTGCCAATGATGCTTCACTATCATTTTCTTTTAGAAACAGAAAGAAGGCTTTGTGTCCTACTCAATGACTTGCTCCCCCTCCTACTTCTGGTTTTCATCATGGGCCACACAATATGATTTTTCTCCCCCTGTATATGACGGGTGAATGTAAGCTGTGCTAAATGGAAAGGACATGGGTAACATTGAGTTGACCTGTGGGTAGTAAAATGCTCTGAGGGGACTATGTCAAAATCAGTGTTTCTTTTCATGAGCCAAGTCTGAACATTCGGCCGAAGTGAAGATAGATAATTGAAAGCTTTGCTTGCCTTACTTTTCTCAAGGGAAAAGCGATCTTTCATTGACATTCCTCCCATTCTGAGCTCATGCTCTCTTCTCTTTTTTCAGGTATTCGTGAAATTCTGTCCTCAAATGCTACTGCTCTTCTTGGCTGTCATTGACAGGCTAACTGACTTTTGCTATGACTGGAGAGTTATGATAATGTTAGGGATAGGCACTCGATCTGTAAATTCATTGAAATAGGGAATGCCTGGGTAAGGAGATTTCCCTGGCCAATGAATGCAAGTTGAAATTTTCTGAAGTTTATAGTCTTAGAGAGTTTCATAGACATTTAGAAGCTAAGTGATTTGTCCATGGCAATGCAACCAATACTTGTATTAGAAGTGGGATGTTTTCTTGGCTTCAATGCCAACTTTCATCCACCATTCCATGTAGCCTCTAGTAACAATAAAAAAAATAACAATAACAACAACAACAGTAACTCTGTTTTGTACAACACTTTAAAAGGATTCCCTAGCTTAGTGAATGGAAACCCTCCTTGGAATCAGAAAGGACTGGACTAAAGTCACTACTCTGACATATAAGACTTTACTTTTGAGTGTTCTGTCATCCCTCTAAGACTAAAAGGTACAGGTATGTTATTGATCAGGTATCAGTAGAGACAGTTTCCATGCTTGCAGTTCCCCATATTGAGAACATGGCAGATCTGGAAATCTACACAGGGTGTTTCTAAAATCTTAGAGCAACTTTAAGCTTTAATAGCTCAAAATATTTAAGCATAGTACAACTTTAAGCTTGAAGAAGGATTAAAACTTTAATCTTTCTTCAAGCTTAAAGCTACACTAAGACTTTTTGAACACCTTGTATATCTATATTTATATCACCCATGAATAGATAGCCTGATAGATATCCATAAAAATCTACATAAGGTTTCTAATATAAGTTTCACAATATAATTCTATAAGGCAGATAGTACAATAGTATCATTACCATTTTAATAACAAACTGAGACTGAGATAAATAATAAGTGGCTTGCCCAAGGTCACATAGCTATTAGGTATAGTGAGACTGTCCCCTATTTGAAGCATGAGGTATCATTGTGTGGCTTGAAGGGAGACAAAATAGACAGCTCTAACCTCTTCTCTAACCCTTCTCTGAGGGAAACTTTCTTGCCACAAGAAGAAGCAGGAGACTGGGGCCAGAAGCTTGGCCATTCTACTCTTTTCAGAGAGAGGGGATAACCTGGGTGGAATTATATCTAGATCATCCCTTAAAAATAAGTAGTTTAGAGGCAGCTAGGTGGTGCAGTGAATAGAGCATCAGCCCTAGAATCAGGAGGACCTGAGTTCAAATTTGGCCTCAGACACTTAACACTTTGGGCAAGTCACTTAACCCCAATTGACCCTCCATAAAAAGCACCCAAAAACGTAGTCTAGATGATGTGGTTTTCAGATTCAAGTTAAACTTCCAATCACTAGTTATTGATGGGAAAAGAAAGACCTCTATATCCAAAGACTTGAATATCTTCCCACCAAATACTAGTTATACACACACACACACACACACACACACACACACACACAATTATACACACAAATAGCAAAGAAACCCATTTATCCAAGTTAATAGCAAAAGAAAAATCAGAGAAAGTATACGTATGAGAATATGTAACAACAATACAAAGGGAAAGAGCTCTCCTATTAGGAGCAAGATGACTCAGTTTCTCTCTCTCTGTCTCTCTGTCTGTCTCTGTCTCTGTCTCTGTCTCTCTCTCTCTCTGTCTCTCTCTCTGTCTCTCTCTCTCTGTCTCTCTCTCTCTCTCTGTCTCTCTCTCTCTCTCTCTCTCTCTCTCTCTCTCTCTCTCTCTCTCTTTCTCTCTCTCTCTCTGTCTCTGTCTCTCTCTCTCTTTCTATCTCTCTCTTTCTCTTTCTCAGAGGATCCCAGATTTCACTCAAAGGGAAACTTTCCCAAATCAGTGTAGCAAGCTGGGAATAGGTCCACAATAGAGACTGCCAGATCTTCTCATATTGAAATCTTCCCAGAGTCTTTTCTCTCTTTAGCAACCTGAAGTAGGGTTGGTGTTGTTCATCTCTCTCCAGGCTAGAAGCCAGAGGTTCCCAAAGTGACTGTAGAGCCCCAAGAGACTCCAGAGACCCAAAGGAAATGCTGAGACCAAAGCTATCAGAGCTCTCCTCTCTCCCACTCCTGTCAACTCTTCCCCACCCCTCATGAAGGGACAGGACATTGATCTCTACCAATGAGGAGAGAGTACCACAGCTTGTTTGCACTAGAATGTTCACATTGGACTTAAATATGTGTATTTGCAGGGGGAGCCAAGATATCAGAGTAAAAGCAGGAACTTGCTTGAGCTCCCATTCCAACCACCTCCAATACCTGTAAAAAAAATTACTTTAAGCAAATTTTAGGCCTACAGAACCCTAAAGGAAGCATGGCAGCCCAACAGGAAGGGTCTATCTCATCAGACATGGAACTAAGCATAGTCCCACATGAGTCATTCCAGGCCAGACTTGTGACCCAGACCTGCCAGAGCAGACTTCAGGAGAGTGACTTACCAGCAGCTGTAGCAGTTTCCAGACTTCTCAACCCATAAACGCCAAAGAGAAAGTAAAAGGCCAGTAGGGAACTCTGTTGGAACTAAGTGAGAGATGTGCCCCGCCAGGTGCCTGCCCCCTGGCAACAGAGGTGGCAGTGGCAAGGGGGCTTCAACAGCTGCTGCATGTCTGCCTCTGGAGCTCCTGGCATACAGATGATAGGGGGACCAAGCAACCATTCAGAGGGTAATTGCTCTTGCTTTGACCTGCTTGGTTGTGGTTGCAGTCTTGAATGGTGGTCCTAGGGTAAGGAATGCCAGTGTGCCAGAGCTTATGGTGGCTATATAGAGAGGGCACCCTCCTCATAGCTCTGACAATAACTGTGAAAACCCTAGCAATTTGGGATATAACTTTCCTCTCTGGAAGCAGAGTTCTACCATGGCAAAGAGCTCAGAAATCAAGTAATCGGCTGGCAAGATAAGCAAACAGAGGGAGTACAATCAGACCAGAGAATCTTTTTTTTTGGGACAAAAAGAATCAAAACATGGAACCAGAGGAAGACAACAATGTGAAAGCTCCTGCATAAAAAGCTTCCAAGAAAAATATGAATTGGTCTCAGGCCAAGGAGGAACTCAAGAAGGATTTTGAAAACCAAGTGAGAGAAGTGGAGGAAAAATTGGGAAGAGGAATGAGAATGATGCAAGAAAATAATGAAAAACAAGTAAGCAGTCTGACTGAAGAAAATAACACCTTAAAAAATGTAGACTAATTCAAATGGCAAAAGTGGCCCAAAAAGCCAATGAGAAGAATGCCTTCAAAAGCCAAATTGGCCATATGGAAAAGGAATTTCAAAAACTTACTGAAGAGAATAATTCCTTCAAAATTAGATTGGAGAAAATGGAAGCTAATGACTTTATGAGAAATCAAGATACTATAAAACAGATCCAAACAAATGAAAAAAAATAAAGGCAATGTGAAATATCTCACTGGAAAAACCACTGACCTGGAAAATAGATCCAGGAGAGATGATTTAAAAATTATTGGACTACCTGAAAACCATGATAAAAAAAGAGCCTAGAAATTTTCAAGGAAAATTGCCCTGTTATTCTAGAAACAGAGGGCAAAATAAAAATTAAAAGAATGCACTGATTGCCTCTTGAAAAAGATACCCAAAAGAAAACTCCTAGGAATATTAGAGCCAAATTCCAAAGTTCCCAGGTCAAGGACAAAATATCACAAGCTGTCAGGAAGAAACAATTTGAGTATTGTGGAAACACAATCAAGATAACACAAGATCTAGCAGTTTCTACATTAAGGGATTGGAGGGCTTGGAATATGTAGGATTAAAATCAAGAATCACCTACCTAGCAAAACTGAGTATAATGCTTCAGGGGAAAATATGGTCATGCAATGAAATAGAGGACTTTCAAGCATTCTTGATGAAAAAACCAGAGCTGAAAAGAAAATTTGACTTTCAAATACAAGAAGCAAGAGAAGCATGAGAAGGTAAACAGAAAAAAGAAAGTATAAGGAACTTATTAAAGTTGAACTATTTACATTCCTACATGGAAAAATGATAATTGTAACTCATGAGACTTTTCTCAGTATGAGGATAGTTGAAGGGATCCATATATGTATATTTCTGTATACATACATATATGTATATATTACAGGAGGGTGTATGTTTGTGTATATATATATATATATATATATATATATATATATATATACATATGTGAGAGTGTGTATATCTATGTACATGTATACATAGACAGAGACCACAGGATTAGTTGAATAAGAAGGGATGATATCTAAAAAATAAAATTAAGAAGTGAGAGAAGAATATATTGGGAGAAGGAGAAAGGGAGAGATAGAATAGGATAAATAATCTCACATAAAAGAGGCAAGAGAAAACTGTTACAATGGAGGGGAAGAGCAGGATGGTGAAAGGGAATTGGTCAACCTTGCTCTCACAGAATTTGGCTTAAGGAGGGAATAACATACAGACTCAACTGGGTATCTTACCCTACAGGAAAGTAGGGGGAAGGGGATCAAAGGGGGAATGATAGAAGCGAGGGCAGATTGGAGGAGAGAGTAGTTAGAAGTAAACACTTTTGAAAATGGACAGGGTTAGAGTAGCAAATAGAATAAGTGGGGGGTGAGATAGGATGGAGGGAAATATAGTTAGTCTGTCACAATATAAATACTATGGAAACGTTTCATATAACTACACATGTACAACTTATACTGAATTGCTTGTCTTCCCAGTGGGTGTATGTGAAGAGGGAAGAAGGGAAAGAATATGGAAATCAAAGTTTTAAAAAAGAATGTAAAAAAATTGTTTTTTACATGCAACTGGGACATAAGATATATAGGCACTGGGTTATAGAAATCTATCTTGCCCCACTAGAAAGTTGTGGGGGGTGGGGGGGAGATGGAAGAACATATAAGAGAAAATAGATTAGGGGAAGGGGTATTCAGTAGGCTTGTTATCTTGGGGTGGGGGTAGGGGAAAGATGGGGAGGAAATTTGTAACTCAAAGTCTTATGGACATGAATGTTGAAAACTAAAAATAAATAAATAAATGGAAAAATGTGTATTTGCTTCAAATGGTCTTTTTCTGTATCAAAATCACTGATCAGTTTTTTTCCTTCCAATAACATATGACAGATGCCACCATTATTGAAAACTTCACCAGTGTATTATCCTCATTTGATGGTTTTTTTTTTAATTTTTTGTTTTATTATTTCTTTCTTTCTTTTATTATTTGATTTTATTTTAGTTTTTTGCTTTTTGGAGGGCAATTGGGATTAAGTAACTTGCTCAAGGTCACATGGCTAGGTTTTTATTTGTGTGTGCGTTAAGTGTCTGAGGTCGGATCCGAACTCAGGTCCTTCTAACTCCAGGGCTGATGCTCTACTCACTGCGCTACCTAGCCACCCTGGTGCTTTCTTTAAATAAATGTTTTTAGCTCCCTATTTTATATATTTAAAAACTAAAAAACAAAACAAAACAAAAACTATGTTAGAACTACTTATTTATTTTGGATCAAAACAGAAAGTGTAGCATTATGTAATTGCATTATTTGTGTTCACTTTATCCTTGTACCATTGTTTCAGAGATTCACTGGGGTCTTCTGGTCGTTGAAAAATTGTGACACTGAGCTTGCAGGGGTATTACTCACACTCCTTAGTCTCATGTTTTCTTGTTTCCTTTCCAAGGCTGCTTATTCATCTAAGAGAAAGGGGCTTGAGTGACTTTCCAAAATGACTAATATAAAAAGATTGAGGAGAGAAATTCAGTTTATGTTTTCTAGGCCAGTGGATGTAAAATTAAAATAAAAAGGGTTCTTTGCAGGTTACACATTGACTAAGAAAACCACAAACTAGCATCTATTTTATATTTGTATTTATTTTGTTAAACATTGTCTAATTACATTTTAAAGTGGGTTTGAGGCCCACTCTAATGCTATAGAGGGCTGTAAGTTTGACATCTTCTGCTCCTGGTCTTTCACAATGTGGTATCATCCATTTGGCTATATTTAGGTAATTCAACAAGAAAAATAACGTAGTGGATGTCAAGGGTGTAGGCACAGCTCAGTAGCAAATGCCCTATAAATGTTACCAGGGCAAGACTGGATGGGTCTGTTTATGTTACTGAGCATGCTGTAGACATTGTTGTAAACAAACAGCCTATGGACACAATTCTAGCCAAAAGGATGAATGTGCATATTGAACATGTTAGATCCTCTAGGAACAGAGATGGCTTCCTGAAACATATGAAGGGAGACGATGAGAAGAAGAAGAAGAAAGCCTCTGGGATCAACTGAAGCATTAGCTGAATCCACCTAGAGAAGCAAATTTGTGCAAAGCAATAGAAAGGAGGCTGAACTATTGGAACAGATCCCCTAATAAGTCATGGCATAAGTGACTGTATAAAGATAAAGATTTGGGGGTTATGAAAAGAAAAATTGTGGAAGGAAAGAAATATATTTTGCATCTAGGATACAGACTAGAACAGTATATGTGTGTGTATGTATTCAACATAAATCATTTTATATAATAATCATCTATATACATATCTATACATAACAGATCACAGGGTGCTTCAAAAATCATAGTGTAGGTTAAAGGCTTAATAAGCTTAAAATTCCACTAAATTTTTGTGACACATATACTCTCTCTGTGTTTTAAAGAGCAAGGGTGAGTGCAAGAACAAGTCACCTCATGGAGAAGAATATTAACAATTCATTTATATAATGCTTTAAGCACTTTCCTCACAATGATCCTGTGATGAAGATAGGGAGCATTAGGATAGGTCTTAGGGATATTTCTGTCCCCATTTTTCAGATGAGAAAACCTGGGTTCTGGCAAATGAAATGATTTTCCCAAAGTAACACAGGTGGCAAATGTCTTGGTCGTAGCTAAAACCTGAGATTTTGCTGCCACTGTTATAGATCGGGCCTCAGCCATGCTGCTGCAGTGCTTTAGCTTCAGGACTGGAGCAAAACGAGATGCTTGTCAGCCATCCTGTATGTTGTTCAGCTGGTTCAGTCACGTCCAACTCCTTGTGACTCCATTTGGGGTTTTCTTGGCAAAGATACTGGAGCGGTTTGCCATTTCCTTCTCCTGCTCATCTTACAGATGAAGAAACTGGGGCAAATAGGGTTAAATGACTTACCCAGGGTCACATAGCTGATCAATATCTGAGGCTGGATTTGAACTCAGGTCCTCTTGACTCCAGGCCTGGCAGTCTATCTATTGTGCCACCTAGCTGCCCATGTCAACCCTCTAACAATTAACAAGAGGAGGTTTATATAATCATGGCATGAAAAGGATATGAAACAACTACATAGCACTACTTCAGGGAGATATAGGCCCCTTACAGAAAAGTATCTGGTCAAAAGGTTGTGTTGAGTGTGGTGATTTCCTGAGCTGTGGGTTATCTGTCAACTCTGAAGTGCACTCACTCCTGTGCTATATTTTATACCCTAAGTGACTGGGAAAATGCGTCAACAGATAGAGTCTTCGGTGCCTGAACCAATCCAGTCTCAAAAATAGCTTTGCTTCTTTTTAGGGAAAGTAGCCCAGCTTACATGCCAAATGTTATTCCTACCATCATCATGCTGCCCTTTGTGAGGAACACCTCAGTGGTAGGATACACACCTACCTGGAGTAAAACATTCAGGAATGTTATCTGCCATGCCCTTCATTGTATATTAATTATAGGACTCACATGTGAGTTTCTCCAAAAAAAAAAAATCCTGTTAATTAGCTGACTGTAAAACTAGTTGGTTAGCTAGAGGCATAGCTCCTCCTGGGAATAGCTTTTCCTTGGTTTGACATACTTAGAACCATAACAATTTGGGGTGGGAAGGAAACAGAGAGATCACCTAATTCAGTTTTCTCATTTTATAAACAGGAAAATATTAGAGACCATGTCAGAGACACTGTCAGAGTCTAGTCAAAATATTAGTCTACTCCTCTTTCTGCTTCTCCTCTTGCTACTAGCTCTGGCTCTGAAACTACCTTGATGACTTTGCAGAAGGTATCTAATTTTTCTCAGCTTGTTTTCTTGTCAATAAAATGAGAAAGCCGGATTAGGTGATCCTTAAGATTCTTTTCAACTCCAAATTGTTACGATTCTAAATGTGTTTAGAATACTGCTCTAGTAGTAGGCATAATAATAGTAACAATGTCAATATTGGCTAGCATCCATATAGCACTTTAATGCTATATATATAGTATCCCATTTAATCTTCACTAGGTCTCATGTTGGCAGCCATGTCTTCCAACTCAGAACGTTTGAGGCTTTCAGATGATAGACATGGCAGCTAAGTAGATGGGATTGGGGGGGGGGGAGTCAGGGAAGAAGGGAGAAATGTATCCAAAGGGGTAACACTAATCTTGTCTTATTAAAAAGTTACACATAAAATGCAATCAATACAGAACTTGGGCATTTCCTTTCTAAAGGGCTTCTAGTTGCCTTAAATGGTCTAGATCACCTGGTCAAAATGCTTCATAATTTTCAACTCTAGGAAATAAATGTATGGCACTATTGGAACCATCTGTACCTCTTTCCTTTGTCAGCAATGAAAGAAGATCCTTGTAACTTGAACGCTTCTGTGATGTCAGTCAGTTTCCAAAGAAAGGAGTCTATTTTTATCTCTCAGTTTTCTCAGGGTCATTAAACTCTTCTCATTTGGTTCACAGGTATTTGGATGAATTGTAACCAAAATGCGATCTAGTGGCATCAAAAAAGTAGAATTCACAGAAAGATTCAATTCAATTCTGAGGGGTGTGTGTGTGTGTGTGTGTGTGTGTGTGTGTGACAGAGGTGGGGCGGGGTTACAACACAAGTTGCTTGGTCAGTATTTTGAAACAAGCCTTTCCATGTTTGCTTCATAAACCTGAGAAGAGTATAACCTTATTGTCCTGTTCAGTGTAAGCCATATCCTGATGAGGTAGAAAGAGAGAGAGCCATGAGCAGAATGATGTCATTCTCTTGTGTTTCTCAAGTGGTCCTCATTAAATTGGCTGAGCAGACTATAAAAAGGATTTTAAAAGCCTGGAAAAGCTGAAGGCAGACAATCCCTTGTTCAGAGAATGAAATGGAGTAAACCATAACACATGGACCAAATAATATAGTCTTTGTTTTATGTCATAATTTCTTCTTCCCTAATGCCTGCCCCTGAGATGGATAAGGGACCTGACTTGGAGGTCAACTCATGGGACCCTTGGAAGTTGGAGAAATAGCACCGCTTACTTTATGATTTTTTGAGCGGGGACGTTGCTGGACCCCAAGAGCCCCAGGCGGCTTAACTGGTTAAATTATGGAGACTGCCTCCAGTAGAGTAGGTTTCATGCTTTATGAGTTTGATAATATTCAAGGTTGAAACCATTAAATTCACATCTGGGGGAACCCCATATGAGTAAAGGTAAAAAGGTCAGTAAGAAATGTTTTTAGAACAAAAATACTATCTTCCCTGAGGGGACTGACTGGAATGAATTCAGTATTTTGTTGATTGAAATCAGTTGTTTAATATAAAATCAATAAAATATAAGACCTTTAACAAGACCATTTCAATTCATGGATCCCAGGTCTCCCACTGTCCACACTAAAATATCAACTCCTTTAAATCTGCTTTATCTCTCTCAAGGTGGGCACACCCCTGCTAGAGTAGTCAGAATATATTTATTTCTTACAGATTTAAAGTCAAGAAATTTTAGCGACCATGATTTGCACAGTTTCTAGGACTTGTGGCTCCCTCTGAAGTTTTTTTTTTCTTCCCAATAAGGGCCAATTGCTTTGCAAATCCCATCACTGTCTTATTATTATTATATTGTGCTTTACAATTATTATTTCATTTGATTGTCACAACAACACTAGGAGGTAGGTATTACTGTTATCCCCATTTTACAAATGAGGAAATTGGGGCAAATAGGGGTTTTACTCTGGGTCATCAGGATAGTTAAGTGCCTGAAGGCAAATTTGAACTCAGATCTTCTTGACTCCAGCCCATCTGGCTACCTAGCATTTTATACAATGCTGCCATCATCATCATCATCATCAACAACAACAATGATAAGAGCAACAAGCATTTATTAAACACTAATTATATGCCTAGCATTGTGCTAAGTGCTTCCATATTTGCCATTCTGTAAAATGACCTTTTGTTCAGTGGTAAATAAATTCTCCAAATTGCCTACATCTTTTACATTGAAGAAAATAAACAGTTACATTGTCTAAGCACAGATGCTACTGAAACAACCCTGTGTGAAAAGGAGTGGGCCCCTTAGCCTTGGAGATTTGTTTCTTTAGTGATCTTAAGAATCCTCTCTAGGATGTTTGCCCAGAGCCCCAGAACTTGTTTGCGCTCCATGTCGTTATCAAACCAAGGGCACCATCCAGTTTCCAATTTGAGACTGTTGCCCTCCTTGGTTGCTTCTACCAGATACACATGGATATCCAACAGATACACATTTACTGCATAATCCCTGGAAAGGAGAGAACACTATGACTCAATCAATATATAATACTGCGAACTATTTCTAATTGTGGGACACTTATGCAAGTCATTGTCCTAAGCTTGGAAATTTCATTAAAAGTTTGGCTCCATCTTACTCTTCCCCTACACATTTAGAACTCAGAGAGAGATATCTGAATGTTGACTTGAAATAACATCTGGTAACTTAGCCACTCTTGAGGATAGGATCTAGGCTGATCCAGAGCATTCTTTTGATGGAGCGGTAAAAGCCAAGGCAGAGACAGAAAAGAGAGTAAAAATATGGATTTGCCATGTTTTCATCACAGAGAGGGACTGTGAAAATGCATGGTTATTTATTTTCTTTGTTCAAATTTCTAATAATGACATTAAAATTAAAGAAAAGGTTCATTGTGAATAGGATTTCATATATACCTATTTTTCCTGCTTTCAGGTTCCAAAATTCCTGATCAGAAAAAGTATTATGTGACCTTGAGCAAGTCACTTAACCCCAATTACCCTCCAAAAAGCAAAAAAAAAAAAAAGTCCACTTAGACTATAAACTCTTTGCAGGCAGGAACTATCTTTTGAGTCTTTTTGTATCACCAGTGCTTAACAGAGTGCCTGGCATATAGCAGGTACTTAATAAATGTTTATTGATTGATTGATTGATTGATAGGCGTGATGCCTTTTAAAAAAATTTTTTTTAGGCATACAAGTAACACAGTGGAGAGCATGCTGGGCCTAAAGTCAAGAAAACCTGAGTTCAAATGTGAACTCAGATACTTACTAGCTGTGTGACACTGAGCAAGACATTTAACCTCTATTTGCCTCAGTTTCCTAAACCATAAAACAGCACCTATACCTCACAAGGTTGTTGTGATGACCAAATGAGATATTTGCAAAGCACTTAACACGGTGCCTGGCACATAGTAGGCATGAAATGCATTTTTACCCCCCCACCCCACCTTTCTATAGGCAACGCATGAAGGTTGAATTTTTGCTCAAGACTTCACAATCCATTCATTCCAGAGTATACAAGAAGCATGATGAGCTAGAAGTCCTGATGCAATGTGATTTGACTTGAGATCATAGTTTGGTAAGATAAAATCTATAGCTGGAACAGGACTCTAGGTGAATATTCCTTATCCAAAAGAAACAGGACAGGTAAAAGTGAGGGAAGGGGAGGGAAATAAGCATTGGATGTTAAAAAGGTCACTCATTGAGATCTTCATACAAAGTTATCAAGAGAGTAAATGAAAAATAAGATAAATATATATATATCAGTTTCTCCTCTCCCTCCAAATTGGAGTTGTCTGGGATATGTAAATATGTGGGACTTATTCTTCTCTCAAATGGAAGCCTCATGATCAATAGGGAAGCAAAACCTTATGAATTAAAGGATTCTTTCCCCAACTAATTATTTGCTCCTTGAGAAGCTGAGTTCTAACTTATTTTTTAATGACCACTGCAACTATTGCAAATTTGATTTGGTACTATGCTTCTAATTCCACACAGTGACTTTAAAAGTCATTTTTCTGGGATTGAGAAATAAAAAGTCATTAGAAAATATTCTTATTAGAAAATATTTCCTTTTTCAACTCAGTGTCCTAACTATTTTTTTTGAAGAGGGTAGTGGGCCAAAATTATTTCTCTTACAATTTCAAAGCATTTTTTAGGGATATCAACCTGTGGATTCCTTTAGCAATTAAATGACCAAAGGACAGAAGCATTAATGGCAGCTAACATTTACACAGTGAGAAAAACAATTACTAAATAACCAATTGTTAATATTGGGGAGATCCACCTTCTTATTTCCTCATTATCTACTAGGTCAAAATATCCTCTGAAGAATAGGACTGATAATGAGATTGGATTTAACATTCTCTCAATCTTATTCAGACCCCACCCAATTGGGAAAGTTTAGTTTTGATTAAAGAGTAAAAAGAATGAATCTGGGTGAATTCATACCCATTGTGTTCTACTCAGACTTGAAAGTGTGGGGTTAGATCCTTTGTCTAGATTGCCAAGATGGGGGTGTGGTCTTGGAATGAGAAAGATGTAATCAAAAGTCACATTTCTTCCCCCGCCTCCCAGTCCCTCATTAGAATAGGTCGACCTCTCATTATAATATTCATTCTCTCATTAATTGTTAATCAATCAGAGTTGATTGTCACCTGTTGGGAACACCCACTCTTCTAAGGGTATATAAGGGTCAAGAAACCTCTATGAGGAGCCTTTGGTTTATGAGACAGTCAAATAACCGTCCTTTTACTATTAATTATTGGCCATAATTAATAAAATGATTACCCAAAAATTATGTCTCAAGCTTTTTATTCATTACAATAGTGACTTATGTTTTTTAAAGCTATGCATATATGTGTGTATATATTATATAGAGTATATACACACATATATGCACATTTGTCTACTTACACATATGTGAATATATACTATATACATATATACATTCAAATATATATATCCATATATACACATAACTGCATACAAACATTTGGCACTTGAACCTCATAATAACCCTATAACTTAGGTGCTATTGTTGCTCCCCATTTTATAGATAAGGAAACTAAGTCTGAGAGAATTCTGAGTGACTTGACCAAGGTCATACAAATAGCAAGCCTCTGAGGTAGTATTTGGACTCTTCTGCTGCTTGGCACAACACTATATCTACCACACAAAGTTTCTTCTCTAACACATAATAGATGCTCCTATAAAAGAGGCATCTCTCAAAAGCACATTGGGCTAGCCTTTGGGGTAGTTGTGCCCAGTAAACTGTAGTTCTCTAGGCTACTGTACAGAACAATCAGAAAGTGCTGGGAATGGAAGCATAAAAGTGAGCTAGTCCCTACCCTCAGGGACCTTGCATTTCACTAAAATAAATAGGTAAATGATAGATGGATAGACAGACAGACAGACAGACAGACAGACAGATAGATAGATAGATAGATAGATAGATAGATAGATAGACAGATGATAGAGGAGAAAAGTGACCTTCTTTGTTTTCCTAAATGAGTACTGTACATGTAACCACTGTCCTAATGCCCTAAAGCATGGGGCTCTCTCCTTATTGGTGGATGAAGGCTGTGTGAGGGAAAGGGCAGAACTGGAGAGAGGTGAGAAAGTTCTAGCCTTTACTAGTTCCCCTTCAGGACTCCTGAAGAGTCTCCTTTGGGACTCGGGAAACACCAGTCTTTTGTAGGATTCTTCATGCTTCAAGTTACTTTGGGCTTCTTGGCTTTCAGCTTGGAGAGGGAAGATATAGGAGACCAATCTGATGTTAGATTGCTGAAGAAAAAGATTTTGGGAAGAACTGCCAAATATTCAAACTCTACTGCAGAGAATGCAATTCTGATGGGCTGGCCACCTTGTTTTGAGTGCCTTTTGTAGTGCCTAATGTACATGTGCCTAAAAGACAATTTTATGGAGAACTCATAGAAGGTAAGGACTCACATGGAGGTCAGAAGAATCAACACAAGGACACTTTCAAGGTCTCTCTGAAGAACTTTGAAATTGCTTATGAGACATGGGAGATACTGACAAAAGACTGCACAGCATGCTGTGCCTGTATCAAAGAAGGTGCTCCATGAACAAAGCAGAATTGCAGTAGGTCAAAAGAAAGGTGAGAGGTGCAAATTTAGAAACATCTCTACTCCAAATGCTCCTGTGGACTATTTGGATCCGACCTGTGGTAAAGCCTCCTGAATTCACCTATTTATACCTTCTCTGATTTCTGTTTTACTACAGTTTGGATGAATGGGTTTCTTTGCTCTTGACTGTGTGTGCTCATTGTGGGATTGGTATTTGATGGAAAAGGGGTCAAACCTTGAATATAGAGTGTGGTGTCCTTTCTCTCCAAAATGATGAAAGTATCAGAAGTTAACTTGAACCTGATCAAATCCCCTAGACTAACAATACTTAAGGGAGCAGATTGAAATAATTCTAGCCTGGTGTCCTTCTCATCTCTCTAAGGAGAACAGTAGCATATTGCCCCAATCTCCTACTTTCTCTCCTGACAGAAATGAGAGTCTTCCTTGGAGAAGACTCAGGAGGGAAGAAGCTAGAGATATCTATTTTGCCTCTCTTCAAGCCATACAAGGATAGTCATTGCTATAGGGGCTACATGTAGGCACCCTCTCTCCATATGTTAAGTCCCACACTCATTTGCTACATAAGAAACATTAAGTGAACAACTTTTGAGATCTTCATCCAAAATTCTACTGCCATCATCGCCAAGAGAAATTAATTGAGATTCTATTTATATGGAGTATTTTGTCCTTTACAATTCCTATTTTCTTTTTTGCCCCCTACCTCATGGAATTATAACCAAGAAAACATAGATGTCAGAGCTGGGAAAAGACTTTAAAAATGTTTCTATTCCAATCTCTTCAATTTGCAGAGTTTCCAAGTCACATGACCAGGAAGATGGTGGGTCAGTCATTTCCTCCAAACTACTTACAAAAAGAAAAAATATGTGCCAGAGATAGAAAAAAATGGCTTAACACAAGACAAGAGAGAATCCTGAGAAGGCAAGATCATTATGAATTATCACTGGGAAACTCTAATCTTTAAAGTATTTAATGAAATAACTGAGAAGTTGTGACTTATCCAAAGTCACATAACAAGTTATTGGCAGAGTTGAGACTGAACTCATTACTTTTTGATTCGTTGTGCAGTGTTCTTTTGAATTTATGTTCTTGCTTCTTAAAGGCAAAAAAACAAAAACAAAAACAAAAAAAACCCAAAACCCAACAACTAGGAAGATACAAGGTAATAGCAAGAACCTAGGCAGATTTTATCATCAGTTGCATTAAATCACTGGTCAGACCATGGTCTGCTCCTACTCAGAAATCTTCAAGGGCTCCCATTTGTCATTAGGGTAAAAAATACACAATCCTCAACTCAGGATTTTAAGTCCTTTGTAATTTGGCTCCAGCCTATAATTTCACATAACTTCTTTGCACATTCTAGATTCCAGCCAACCTAACTGCTGCTCCTCCAAATCAACATGCCTTGTACTGCCTCCACACAGGAAGTCATTTGGAATGAGTTAGTTCCTCACTTCTGCCTCTTAGAATACATAACTTGCTTCAAGGCTAATCTCAGGTGGGATTTCCTTTGGAAAGCATTCTCAATTAAAGCAATAACTTTGAAAGACCTTAGCTTAAGAAGACCAAGGTCTCCCACTGTATCTTGAGCCATCTTCAATTGTCCTTATGCATATCTGGCCAGTGGACCCAGATGGCTCCAGAGGAGAAAGTGAGGCTGGAGACTTTGCACAACCTTCCCTCACTTGAATCCAACTTACTTGCAAGTCATGGAATCATCTTTCTGATGTCATGGTCCTCTTGGAGAACAAAGGACAAACTACATGCTACCCTTAGCTGATAGTACTTTCTCATTTCTCAAATTATATTGATTTAACTTTGTAAATTTTGTAAACTCATATAGCATGTAAGTTTCTTGATGTCAGTGATTGTTTTTCTTTCTTTTTTTTTTTAATACTTGAGGTTTATCACCAGTGCCTTGCACGTTGTAAATGTAAATGTTCATGAAATGAAAAAAAATGAATGAATGCTTTCCTTGATTTAAATAAATTAATTTAAAAATTAAATTGAATAAGTATTTATCAAAACAAATGCTATTCTAGACTTGGGGATGTGAAAGCAAAACCACAATGTAGTTCCTAAGCATATATTCATTATTAGACCTCCTCTTGTCGTTCAATTTTATCTGACTTCATGGCCCTGTGGACCATATTATGCCAGTCCCTTCTGTCCTCTACTATCTCCAGACTTCAGCTTGCATTTCTGGCAATTCTCAGTTTACATACTGTTGAAACCTAACTTGCAAATTTTTAAGCATAACCTTGCGGGAGTATAAAATGAATGCAACTGTTGAAAAGTTTGAACATTCTTTGGCATTGCCCTCCTTTAGGACTGGGATGCAAACTGTCCTTTTCCAATTCAGTGACCACTGTTGAGTTTCCCAAATTTGCTGGCATACTGATTGCAACACTTTAACAGCATCATCTTTTAGGGTTTTAAATAGTTTAATTGGTATCCCATCACCTCTATTAGCCTTCTTGTTAGTAATGCTTCCTAAAGCTCACTTGACTTCACTTTCTAGTAAGTATGGCTCTAGATGAGTAACCATACCATCATGGTTATCGGTGATGTTAAGATCTTTCTTGTATTCTTTTCTACATTCTTGCTACCTCTTCTTAATCTCTTCAACTTTTGTTATGTCGCTACCATTTTTGTCTTTTATCATGCCCATTTTTGCATGAAATGTTCCCTTGATATCTCCAAATTTTCTGCAGAGATTTCTAATCTTCCCCATTCTATTGTTCTCTTCTATTTCTTTGTATTGCTCATTTAAGAAAGCCTTATCTTTCCTTGCTAGCCTTTGGAATTCCACATTTAGTTGAAAATGTCTTTCCCTTTTGCCTTTCCCTATCCCTTTCAATTTTTCCTCAGCTGTTTGTAAAGCCTCATCAGATAGCCATTGACATTTTACTTTCTTGCTCTTCTTTTTGGGGGGGATATTTTTTTGCTGCTACCTCCTCTACAATATCTTGAAACTCTGTCCTTGGTTCTTCTGAAACCTTATCTGCCAGATCTAATTCCTCATATAAATTCATCACCTCTACTATATATTCATAAAAGATGTTATTTTAGGCCATTCCTGTGTGGTTCATATTGGACTTAGGAATCATTAATTAGTCTGGAATTAAAAATATGAATTATGTGATGTTAGATTGATTCAAGAGAATTAGCGAGTGGATTTACAAATAACTAGGAAATTTCTTTTAAAATGGTAGGTTTTGAAGTGTTCATGAATTGCTCTAGCACCCCATTTGGACTCTAGGTTTGCATGAGTTTTTGTTGCTTATTATTCATAGTATTTTTAGGTGTTAACTCCTATAATGAAAACCTGCAATATTTCATACATTAAAATTTCAAATTCTGGTATAAACTTATATTACAAAAGGATATGTAAAAATAATAATAAACAATGTTTAATGGAGGCTTTCCATATAAAAATACATGTCCTTAGAAGCTTATAAAATTGTATAGATTAACATGACAAATAGGAAACACAAGAATAAAATACAAAAAAAATGACAAAAGAAGCAACTTAATCTTGAAAACAAATTCATGAAATGATCTAGTGAGTTCTAAGAAGGAATTTGAAAGAACAAAGGAGGATAGGAAATCACATATGGAGAATTTCTACAAATTTTGAATCTTTCACTTCGGATATATATATACTTTTTTTTTCTAATACCTGTTATTAGGTTTCTAGCCAAGAGTTACAGTTGAAAAAGTTTTTCTGACCCCTGCATATGTGTACTTAAGAAACAATTACACAGACACACATGACATAAAATTTGTTGTCATATAAAATCCATTGAAAGTCACATGGTGTTCTCAGGGAAAGCTGCAGTAACAAAAGCCAATTTTAAATCTGTTCCTTCTGCTCTTTTGTTCAATAAAAATGCTTCAAAAGACAGTAAACTTTGAAAGGCCTCATTAGAGAACTAGATTTCATAAGGGAGAGTGTGTGAGCAATTGACAGCAAATGTTAGTGATGATAATCACGGGTCAGGAAGGCCTTCAGTTTTAGAAGTTTTGTAGATTTTCAGAAGAACATTCCCCTTCTTGGGAGATCTGTTATATTTGTTTTCTGCCTGAAATGAAGGTAAATGAGATTCAGAAACACAAAAATCAACATTATATAGTACATTAATATCTGAGAATTTCAATATTTTTTCATACTGGTAACAAATTCAGAGTTACACAAATGGAACAACTGAAACACAAATGTTCATAGAAATGTAACCATTTGCTATTAGGCATCATATATTTCTGCATTCCCCTCTAGCAGAAAGTAAGATACTTGATGGAAAGTGGTTTATCATTTTTGGTCCCCACTGTTAACATATTGCCTTTTATATTGTGAACACTTAGTAAAAGTTGAATTGTGTTGAATATTCTTTCTAGGAATTTGGGGTTCAACACTGATATACATTCTCTACATACACATAGACTCAGCATGAATTTAGAATAGTTGGAGGAAAATAGAGGAGGACTGGGGAGGTCATCAGTAACAGGCTTTACATATTTTGCTTTAAAGGACCTTTACACATCTTGAAAGAGGTTTAAAATATGGAAAACCACTATAGCAAGTAATTTAGGGCCACACAATTGGCTTAGAAATGTGAGATTGCTTTTCTAACTTCCTGGTTTTTGGTATGTCTACCTGATAATTCTTTCAAATATAGTTCAGCGTTTGACTATGAGAAAATGGCTTTTCTTCCTGAATAAAAAGGTGGTTGGCTAACCTTCCAAAGGTATAATGCAAATCAACCTTTTTTTCTTCTGCAAAGCAATCTCTGAAATCTAGACACTGATGGCCCAAAATATTACTCTACTCTTCAAATTTCATGAATAAAACAAAAAAAAAAAAAGCAAAAACTGAGATACTGAGGAAAATGGTGAAGATAATAATTTATACTGAAGTACCAGGGAGCAAGATCAGTACTGTTGAAAGAGTCCTGGCTTTGAAGCCAGAAGGACTGAGTTCAAAACTTTGTGGCTTTGAACAAGTCACAAAACCCCTTCCCATTTTAGTTACTTGATTTATAAAACAAAAAGTGGACTAACTAGCCTTTCAGGTCCTTCTAGATCTAAATCTGTGACATTAAGAAAGGAATGTGATGAATAGAATAACATCTAAAGTGAATGGCCCAAGGCACTGATTACAAAGTTAAGGTAGTGATGTTGGAGTATAACAATGAATAATGATAATGAAATGCAGTTATGAAATAGTTTTCAAAAATCAAAATTTTCAAAATCAAAGATTTTTTGATGAAAGTCAAACACCATCATAAGGAGTATTGTTGTTTATTCTCCACAAAAATTAGTTCTATTTGTCACTTGTCCCTGATATGATGACTGGTTCCAGTCATGCCATTGTACTATTTGATAGATAAAAGAGACTGCTCAACAGGAGAGAAAAGGAAAATGGTACCAGATGACTATAGTCAAAGAACTGAGGCATTAGAGAATTACATTCTTCTGACTCTAAGATGAAAAATTTGCACAAAGCACACCAGCTATCACCATTTTTTTTTTTTTTTGCTTTTTGGAGGGGGGAGGGTAGGGCAATTGGGGTTAAGTGACTTGCCCAAGGTCACATGGCTAGTTTTTGTGTTAAGTGTCTGAGGCTGGATTTGAACTCAGGTTCTCCTGACTTCAGGGCTCCTTCTCTATTCACTGTGCCACCAAGCCTCCCCCCACCTCCATTTTCTAAAAGATACTCTCTACTACTAAAGCTCTCACAAGGCTCATTTTGTGAAGAAATCATTTCCTTTCTTGAATTGTCCTGATAACTACTCAGTCTTTCAACTTTGCTTATGGTGCTCATAAACTAATTAGGGGGAATTGATGGAGGATTATTTATCATTTTTGATCCCTACTGCTAACACATTGAGTTTCACCTCAATGGAGATCTTTGAGAAGAAGCTGAGTGACCCCTTGTTGAGAATGTAATAGTAGGAATTGTTTTAAGGGGAAATAGGTTGAGTTAGATGGTCACTGAAGTTTCTTCCAACTCTCAAATTCTGCAATTCCATGATTGTGTAAGTTCCTCTGAGAAACAAAATGTAGCTCCAGTTCTATGGGCAACCAATTATAAATCCTCCGGTGAAGTTATGGAAACCCGGGTTGGAATGATTCATTCTTGTGGTGGTGGCACAAAATTCTGTCCCATTTAAAGGTGACCTTTTTTGTGGCCTGCATTTTGGTAGAGTTGTAAAACCTTACTGAAACCCTGTTGTTGTTTTGAAGTGGATTCACCATTAATAAGAATTGAAGGGAAAACATCTTTAGCCGTTAACAACTGAATGAACAAATAACTACTTGTGAGTGGCACCACTTACTCATATTTAATTCAAAAAGACTGTGAGAACTTCAGGCCCTTCATTTCCAAAACACTCTGTACTCTGCATCCCCACCTTTCATAAATATCACAGAACCGTCAACACGGAATCAGGGCGTAGAGACCAAGTGAGCAAGAGCCCAGCCTTGGCCAGAGGAGTCCAAGAGTGACTCAATTTGTTCTCCTAGGCTGCTAAATCCCTGTGGGGCTCCTAGACCTTCTCAGTCAGGAAGCTGAATCTGTATGTGAGAGCCAACTTAGTTTGCTTCATCACCAGACCAGTTGTAGCACTCATCACAGAACCATTATTGGAGCTGCAGACTAACGATGTCATGCCATATACAGACTTCTGTCTGTCAACCACTTTATGTCACTCAATGATTGAACACCTTGGAAAACTAGAGAAAAAAAAAATCTTTCAGCAGGTTATTTTTTTTCTTCTTTCTCCATTTTTATAGGTTGGAAAACTATTCCAGACAGAGACAATTATGAGACACACACAACACATATTTACAGTATATATGCATACACTGTAGGAATGAGTTGACATATTAGTTAACTTGGATAAAGTTCTTTTGTTTTCTTTTTAAATTTTTTGTTACAAAGGAGGACCATAGGGAAAGAAATAGACATTTGGAAATGAAGGTAATATGTATATGCATATGCTTATACACCTACACACATATATAAGTATATCAGGATTATAGGAACAGGATTGTAGGGTGTTAGAGCTAGAAGGGGTCCTAGAGATCATCTAGTCCAACTTCTTCATTTGACAAATGAGGACACTGAGGCCAAAACTCATAAACTTGAATAAGCAAGAACCATTATCCTGCTCTTTGTGCTTATTTTCTCCTTATGAAACAATGACTCTCTCAGAGTCTGTGTTGAGTAAATAGATGAACTCAGAAATTAGGGTATTCGGGAGACTATCAATCTGTGTGTTGAAGGCCTCATTGTATGAGACAGGAGTTGTGATAGAGAAAATATTTATGGGTCAGGTGCTAAATTCATTGAAGAAGGAAGGAAAATGTCCTTTGGTTCAGGGGTGTGTTGGGACCAGCTCATACCAGCTTGTAAGAACTGAATATTAAATTTTCAGTGTGAGCATTTATATACATCAACATTGAGAAATACTTCAAGTCAA
Organism: Gymnobelideus leadbeateri; assembly: GCA_011680675.1. Lineage (NCBI taxonomy): Eukaryota > Metazoa > Chordata > Mammalia > Diprotodontia > Petauridae > Gymnobelideus > Gymnobelideus leadbeateri. The sequence continues at coordinate 140,260 of WOXC01001233.1, forward strand.
GACTTGAAGTATTGTTTTGTTGATTTCTAGACTTAAGAAAGTAATCAAAAATGTGAATAATGAAGATTGAACTTAAAAGCAGGTAATGTATATTTTTTTTTTACCAAATGTTTTATTAACTTCTAGTTTCATTTCTGCAAGATTTTGAGTTACAAATTTTCTCCCCATTTTCCCCCTACCCACCACCCCAAAATAGCGATCCCATGAGATATCCCCTCCTCCAATATGCTCTTTTCCATATCTTCTCCCATACCCCCTCTGACTTTCCAGTAGGGCATGGTGGAATTCCAGATCCATTCCCTCCCTCCCTTATCACCCACCCTTACTGGGAAGATAAGCAATTCAATATAGGTTGTACATTTGTAGCTATGCAAAACATTTCCATAGCGGATATATTGTAAAAGACTATATTTCCCTCCTTCCTATCCCACCTCCCACTCATTCTATTCTCTACTTTGATCCTGTCCCTTTTCAAAAGTGGGTGCTTCCAACTTCCCTCCCCCCAGCCTACCTTCCCTTCCATCATCCCCCCTCTCATCCTCTTCCTCCCTATTCTCCTGTGGAGGGAGATACCCTATTTAGTGTGTATGTCATTCCCTCCCTAAGTCAAATTCAATGAGGGTAAGGTTGACCCATTCCTTTTTGCCTTCCTGTTCTTCCCCTCCATTGTAACCATTTTCCCTTGCCTCTTCTATATGAGATAGTTTACCCCATTCTGTCTCTCCCCATCTCATCTCATTATATTCCTCTCTTACCTCTTAATTTCACCTTTTAAGTATCATCCCTTCCTATTAAATACTTCCTGTGCCATCTATCTATGTATACCTGTACACATATATGCACACATTCACATATGGATTCATATGCCCATAAAACCTCCTATATAGACATATATATGTATTTATGTGTGTGAGTGTGTGTGTGTATACATTTCTATTCCCATCAATTATTCTCATACTGAGAAAAGTTTCATAAGTTACAATGATCATTTTTCCATGTATGGATGTAAATAGTTCAACTTTGATAAATTCCTTATGATTTCTTTTCCCTGTTTGCCTTCTCATGCTTCTCTTGCTTCTTGTATCTGAATGTCAAATTTTCTATTCAACTCTGGTTTTTTCATCAAGAATGCTTGAAAGTCCTCTATTCCACTGAATGACCATATTTTCCCCTGAAATATGATACTCAGTTTTGCTGAGTAAGTGATTCTTGGTTTTAATCCCAGCTCCTTTGATCTCCAGAATATCATATTCCAAGCCCTCCAATCCCTTAATGTAGAAGCTGCCAGATCCTTTGTTATCCTGATTCAATATTTTCACAATATTGAAATTGTTTCTTCCTGGCTTCTTATAGTATTTTCTCCTTGATCTGGGAATTCTGGAACCTGGCTATAATATTCCTACGAGTTTTCTTTTGGGGATCTTTTTCAGGAGGTGATCTGTGGATTCTTTCAACCTCTATTTTGCGCTCTGGTTCTAAAACATCAGGGCAATTTTCCTTGAGAATTTCTTAAAGGATGATTTCTAAGTTCTTTATTTGATCATGGCTTTCAGGTAATCCAATAATTTTTAAATTCTCTCTCCTGGACCTATTTTCCAGGTCAGTGGTTTTCCCAATGAGATATTTCACATTGCCTTCTATTTTTTCATTTGTTTGGATCTTTTTAATAGCATCTTGATTTCTCATAAAGTCACTACCTTCCATTTGCTCCAATCTAATTCTGATGGAATGATTCTCCTCAGTGAGTTTTTGAGATTCTTTTTCCATCTGGCAAATTTAGCTTTTTAAGGAATTCTTCTCCTCATTGCCTTTTTAAGCCTCTTTTGCCATTTGAGTTAGTCTATTTTTAAGGTGTTATTTTCTTCAGTCAGGTTATTGACTCTCATTTCATAATGTTTTTTGCATTGATCTCATTTCTCTTCCTAATTTTTCTTCCACTTCTCTTATTTGGTTTTCAAAATCCTTAAGATTCTCTATGGCCTGTAAATAGCTTGTATTTTTCTTGGAATCTTTTGGTGCAGGAGTTTTGACTTTGCTGTCTTCCACTTGTTCCATGCTTTGATCCTTTTTTGTCCCCAAAATAAGAGTGTAAAGTTAGGTTGCTGTGCTTGCTTTGCTTCCTTTGCTTGCTCATGGCTTTTTGCCACAGTAGGACTCTGCTATCAGACAGGGGAGCTTCATCCCAATTGCTGGGGTTTTTGCAGCTGTGGGAGCTATTAGTTATGTGCCCTCTCTGAAGCCTCCACATGCTCTGGCAAGCTGGTTGCACACCCCAGGACCTCCACCCTAGACTGCAATCCAGATCCAAGCAGGTTAAAGCAAGAGTGATTCCCCCTCAGACTGGTTTCTTGGTCACCCTACAATCTGCTGGCCAGGAGGTGGAGCTGCCATGTGGCAGCTACATGGCCGTGGTGCCTTAGTGGCTTCTCCCTCTAGGGGATAAAAACCCCACCACAATCCCAACTACTAGATCCCAAAGTCGACACTGCACAGACATCTCACTTTGTCCTTAGCATCTATGGGTTGATAGTTCTGGAAACCACCACAGCTGCTGGTGATCTGAAGTCCTTCCAGCCCTGAGGCTAAGACCTCTAGCTCCAGTAGTGCTGGGGTCAGCTCCCAGAGCATGGTGCGGGCCACTTGCTGTCAACCTGCCGGGCTGTCCTCAGTGGGAGGTTAGCTTCTCTGTGTCATTTTGTTGGTTCTGTAGCTCTAAAGTTTGTTCAGAGTCACCTTTTACATGAATTGGAGGAGGTCATTGTATTTTCATTTATTTACCAGCATGCTATTGGGTTTAGTAGATAAGGCTACCATAATCTGGACTTTGTCATAAATCTGAATAATGTTTATAATTTTAAAGGAGAAGAGGTTAGTATGAAATGGCAGCAGAGGGAGAGTCTGGAAGTGACAATGGGGAGTGAGGAATATTCTATCTCCTCCCCCATAGCAAGTTATATAGGGAATATGAGTAAAAACAAAAACAAACAAACCTGGTGCTGTAACGTGTGACCAGTGATAAAATGTCATCAAGAAGCCAGATCTTCATATGATCAAGAAGATGGAAGGAGAGAGAGAGAGAGAGAGAGAGAGAGAGAGAGAGAGAGAGAGAGAGAGAGAGAGAGAGAAGAGGCTTAAGATGAGAGGGAGTTTGTTAACTATGGGATGGGCAACAGAGTGGAAAGGATGGGCCTTTCTGGAATGGGACATTGTGGGGAAAGGTTTGAGAGAGGTTTTCATGAAGAAGTTAATTGCTGGGATTATGATGTAATTATGTTCTTTGGCAGCTAAGAGGTCAGTATCACTAGGGGAGAGTCAAAGGGAATGAGAGTTTGCTAAGTACTGGGAAATGGGTAGAATATCAGTGAGTAGGGAGAGATATCTGCTGAAGAAGGCAGGTAATGAGAAGGTTTAAGTTCTCCCAGACCATTATAATAACTTGGTTCATATAATATAGATTTAGCTATACTGTAAGTCTGATTCTATATTTTTGCAAGCACGATATATAAGTTGCATAATATGATAGCCAAGACTATTAAAATCTTAGACTGCATTAAGGGAGGTCCTGTTTTTTTTTTATTGTTTAGTTGTTTCAGTCATGTCTGACTCTTCATTCGGGGTTTACTTGGCAAAACTACTGGAAAGGTTTGCCATTTCCTTCTCCAGCTCATTTTACAGATGATGAAACTGAGGCAAACAGAGTTAAGTGACTTGCTCAGGGTTGCACAGCTAGTGTCCAAGGCCAGATTTGACCTCAGGTCTTCCTGACTCCAGGCCCAGTGTTCTATCCACTGCACCACCTAGCTGTCCCAAGGGAAGTCCTAGTGCCCCAAATTAGGAAGGTGATAGTCCCATTGCATTCTGCATTGGTAAGACCATATTTGGAATATTCCATGTGGGTTCCCCATTCTAACAAGTGTATTGTTAAGCTGGAAAGCCTCTAGCTAGTAAGAGATGAAGATTTCATGACATATAAGAATGAGTTGAAGGAATTGTTTAAATTATAGAAGAAAAGACTTTGAGACAGTTTGACAAGTATCTTCAAATATATGACAGGATGTCATGTAAAAATTCGATTAGATTTGCTTAACTTTTAAGGTAGATCTAGGATAATCGGACAGAAGATTCTGAGGGACAAAATTAGGCTTGCTGTAAAAAAAAAATCCCTAAAAGTTAGAGCTTTTAAAAAGTGGGATACTCTGCCTGGGGAAGTAGTAGGTTCTCCCTTGTCTATATGCCTTCACACAGACACTGGAGGATGATTTCCAGGGCAAGTATCATTCTAGTTATGGTTCCATCATCTGGTGTGATAACTATTTAGAGCCTGTAGGTTCAGAGAAGCAATCCTTTTAATAAAACACTTAACTTCCTCAAAAGGAAAATCCAAAGGTGTTAAAAAAAAACAGTCAAGGAAAGTAAAAGTAGATAAAATCCATCAGCAAGGAAATTAAAAACATTTGACAAGGAGATTCCTCGGGGTCTTAGGAATTCCCTACCAAAATCCTAAAATAGTTTTTTTATTCTTGCCAAAAGAGTCCACAGCCAGGATCCAGATCTGTCCATCTGTGGGCAAAGTTAACTCAAATTACTACCTGGCAGCATCTTGACTCACAAGTGTGGTTGGCTTTGTGGACATGTGGAGGTCAATTCAAGCCTCCCCAGTTCCACTAATGCCCTGGTCTGCAATAGCATTCCATAGAGAAGGATTATTCAATTATGAGTTGGACTAGATGATTGACAGAATCATAAAATCACAGAATTTGACCGATAGAAAAGATCTCAATGTCCATTTAAGTCCAATCCATTAAGAATATGTAATAATAGTTTGGGAATCAACAGTTTGGATTCCTTTTCCAACCCTATCAGTGATCAGTAACTGTTATGTGTGATCTTTTTTATCTTGGTTAAGGAGTCAAGGACTCTAAACAAATATGAGCTGCCACTGTGTGATTCGTGGTATCTCATTAAAGTGGCACAGACCCAGTAACTAGATTTTCTTTGAGCATAAAGTAGTGTTCCATCACAATCATATACTACAACTTGTTCAGCCATCCCCCAATTGACAATTACCTTGCAATTTCCAGTTCTTTGCCACCAAAAAGATAACTGCTACAAATATTTTAGAACATATAGGCTCTTTATAAACATTTTAGAACATATAGGTTCTTTTCCTTTTTCCCTGGTTATCTTTAGAAATAGACCACATAGTAGTATTGCTGGGTCAAAGACTATCAATAGTTTAATACCTCTTTGGGCATAATTCCAGATTGCTCTCCAAAATGGATGGATAGTTCACAATTTCACCACCAATGAATTAGTGTCCCAATTTTTCCACATCCCCTCCAACATTTGTTGCTTTCCCCTTTAATCATTTTAGCCAATATAGGTGTAAAATGATATCTCAAGATTGCTTTAATTTTTATTTCTCTAACCAATAATGATTTTGAGCATTTTATATGATTATGAATTATTTTGATTTCTTCATCAGAAAACTGCCTGTTCATATCTGTGACCATTTACCAATTGGGGAATGATTCTATTCTTACAGATTTGACAAAGTTTTTAATATATTTGATGAGACCTTTATCTGAGAAAGTGTCTATAAATTTTTCCCCTGATTTTCTGTTTTCCTTCTTTTGTTGTCTACATTTGTTTTATCTACACAAAACCTTTTTTTATTCTTTTTGGAGGGCGGAATACAGGGCATTTGGGGTTAAGTGACTTGCCCAAGGTCACAGCTAGTTTTTTTTGTTAAGTGTCTAAGGCTATATTTGAACTCAGGTCCTCCTGACTCCAGGGCCCGAGATCTATTCACTATACACAAAATCTTTTTAATTGAATGTAATCAAAATTATCCCTACCTCACTCTATTCTCTCTTTTGTTTATTCATAAATTGTTTGCCTATATATAAGTCTGATAAGTAACATATTCCATGTTTTTCAAATTTTCTTGTAATGTCTCTCTTTATATCTAGGTCATGAATCCATTTTGACCTTATCTTGGTAAAGAAACTTTTAAAAAATTGCTTATGACACATCACATGCTTCCTGGTATTTTTTTCACCAAGAAATGGACTTTAAAAATTTACTAATTAGTTAAGTTTATTTCTAAAATATAAACCATATGGCTATATAATATATTTTAACACTTCAAAAGAGCCAGGATTTTGTCTTTGTGGATACTTCTTCAACTGAAGCAAATTCCAACCTTCCCATGTCATTGTTTTATGTATTGTAAAAAGTCATCACCCAGTGACTAACCCTCTGGTGGTAAACTTCTCCAAATCTAGGTTGGTCGATGGAGGACAGTCCATGACCTGATTGGCTAGAAAACTGGATAGACTTTTTCAATACCTTGTGCTCTGGAGGCAGTCTTGAAGCACCTAGGATCACCTAGTTGTGTGAAAGGAGGACCTTAGTAGAATATTTATGTATACACATAAAATGATTAGCAAACTAGGATCATAGTTTTGGAGCTAAAGGAGATCGTGGAAAATATATAGCCCAAAGCCCCTCCTTTTACTGATAGAGAAACTGAGGCCCAAGGGATGGCTAGGTGGTGCAGTGAATAGAGCACCAGTCCTGGAGTCAGGAGGACCTGAGTTCAAATCCAGCCTCAGGCACTTAACACTTACTAGCCCTGTGACCTTGGGCAAGTCAATTAACCCCAATTGCCCTGCCCTCTCCCCCTCCAGAAAAAAAAAGAAAGAAAGAAACTGAGGCCCAAGAGTTAAGTGACTTTCTCAAGGTTACATAGGTAAGTGTGATAAAGAGAAGATCTGAACCCAGGTCCTCTTTCTACAAAGCCAGGTATTTTTTTGTGGGGTTTTTTTTCTGTTGTCACACATACACCCTGTGCCCAGGGTCTTCTCCTACATAATTCCAGCTTATAGAGGATAAACGCATGGAAAGCAAGTAAAAAAAAAAAAGTGACATTGGGGCAGCTAGTAAATAGAGCACTGGCCCTGGAGTCAGGAGGACCTGAGTTCAAATCCAACCTCAGACACTTAACACACGTACTAGCCATGTCACCTTGGGCAAGTCACTTAACCCTAATTGCCCTGCCTATCCCCCTCCAAAAAAAAAAAGCAAAAAAAAGAGTGATGTTTAAATAGTAAGAGTGAACTATGTCAATTAACTTTTATCAGCTTCTATTTCCTAATATTAACCACTGAACAAATATTTTCTTTCTGTCTATTAGGAGGATTAATGATTCAATTGGTTCTTTTAAATATATCCAACCTAATTTTTCTCATCCCTTTCAGAGAACTACCCTTTGCTCAGCTATCAGATATCCACTCTTCTCCAGTTGTTTTCCCATTCCTGCACTCATTTAATGAATTTTTTCAGTGTCTACTATGTGTAGGATACTGCATTAGGCCTTTCTGACTTGCTTTTTACTCTTGGAGGACAAGACATCACTGTGTCTGCGTATGACAGTACCAACCTTTCCTTCAGGCTCTCTCTCATCAAGTAAACAATGAGTGACTCAATATTTTATAATCTGACTTTGTAAAGAAGCCAGGCCATTTTGTAATAAAAAAATAAACATAGGTTAAGTAAAGTTAAACCATCAAATACCACAAATATAAATTAAATAAACAGAAAACAGATTGCTTAGCAGAATGGCCCATAGCAAGTGAATTTAGATTCTCTAATGATCAGTTTCTCCATATTAGAAAGAGTAATACTTGATCTTTCTTCACCATATTTTTCAAATGAACATGGCTACCTTCCCCACCCATTCCCCACTATGAAGGAGGGAGAGGATAAAGATATGCTAAAGGAACATTTATAGCTACTTCAGGGAATAACCAAAAAAAGCAAGAATGTGTAAGTCAACAACTCAAAGCAACAAGCATTTATTAAACATTTTCTGGTGTATGGAGTATTCTGGAAGGACAAGAACTCTGATGTGAAGGCTTCCCAAGCCTTTTCCAGGGCTACTCACCCACCTTTGGTGTTTACCTGTCACCCAACTCTCACCTGTGGCTCCAAGAAGCTGTAGCATGGGTGGTGGGACACCTCAATAAAAACATCTTGGCCAATGGGCTAACCCAACTTGATGGTAAATGACAGACTTCAGTGAGTTAAGGGGCTGCCTTCACATCCCAAACATGTGAAAAATTCCTCCAGCAGGATGGGTGGACAAGAACAATTTCTTCCTATTACCATGAAGGTGGCTGAAGCAGGCTCTATGGAGCACTTAGAGCTTGGTCAGACATTGAAGACATCAAGGTATCCTGGGCCATCCTCAGTCATATTGACTTTTGTCTTGTCAATGAATTTTGAGGATTGTAAAAGAGAGTAAGGTTTGTGCAACTCTGCCTCACTTAAATACAATTCACATGCAAGTCATGATATCACAATGCAAACGGTCCTCTTTGAAAAAGGACAAATAACAATTAAACACCTTCTGTGTGTATAAAGAACTGGAGATGCAAAGAAAGGCAAAACAAACAAACAAAAAACCCACAAAAAAACCCCACTCCCTGATCTCAAGGAGCTCACAGTTTAATGGGGGAGAAAACATGCAAACAAAGACAAAATATAGACAGATAAATTAGAAATAAGCCAAGAAGGAAAGCCTAATATAAAAGGGGATTGGGAAAAGCTTTGCATAGAATGTAGGACTTAAAGCTGGAACTTGAAGGTTAAGTCAGGGAAGACAGGAGGCAGAGATAAGGGGGAAGAGAATTCTAGGATTGGAGGATAGCCTGTGAAAATGCTTAGAACTGGGGGATGGAATGCTATCTGCAAGAAACAGGAGAGACTAGAAAGGAGCTTAGATAGTAGAAACTATGTAATCAACAGTAGAACAGAGAACAGAAGCTTAGGACTATTTTCTACCAACATTAACACAAAAGTTAAAAATTGCTATTTTCAGAGAGAGAGACTAGGGAAAATTGGATTGGATTTAGATTGAGACAACTACAGATGATTAGTACTGATTTCATTCCCTATCTCCATTTTTTTTTTTCTTTTTAAAGGGGATGGGGCAGAAGGAAAGAAAGCATTATAACAGAATATGATGGAGAGGAGAACAGATGTGAAAATTATAACTTGCAATTGGAATGGGTTAGACTCACCCATAAAACAGAGGAAAGTGGCACAATGGATCAGAAAGCAAAACTCAATTATCTGTTTATAAAAACACACTTGAAACATAAAAATTCATATAGAGTTAAAACAAGAGGCTGAAATAGAATCTACTATATCTCAAATGAATAAAATAATCAGGAGTGACAATCATGATGTAAGATAAAGTAACATTGAAAAATGGACATTGTAAAGTAAGAAAACTACATTATGCTTAACTGTATCATAGTTAATGAATCAATATAAAATACATATTCACTCAGTATAACATCTAAATACCTGAAGGAGAAGATAATCAAACAAGGAAGTACTACAAAAAAAATAATTACCAATAGGAACTACAACATGCTCATTTTGAACCTAGACGAATCTAACCTAAAATTAAATAAGATAAGAAATATGTTAAGTATCTAAGCAGAATATTAGATGGGGAATTATTTTTTTTTTATATTTTTTTTTTTAAAGCAATTGGGGTTAAGTAACTTGCTCAAGGTTACACGGCTAGTCATTTGATTTATGCGTGGGTGCTCATTTTCTGAGGCCGGATCTGATCTCGGGTCATCCAAACTCCGAGGCCGGCGCTCTTACTCACTGCGCCACCTAGCCGCCCCTTTAGGGCAATTGGGGTTAAGTAACTTGCCCAAGGTTACACGGCTAGGTTTTTGTTTGTGCGGATTAAGTGTCGGAGGCCGGCTCCGAACTCAGGTCCTTCTGATTCCAGGGCCGGCGCTCTATTCACTGCGCCACCTAGCCGCCCGGGAATTATTTTTTAAATTCTGGAAGTGTGTGAATTAATGCAGAGTGAGGATAGAAAATCCAGGAGAATATTTTACATGATGATGTAAAGCAACAGTAAAAGACATTAGACCTCAAATCAACAAAGTGACCACTTGTGACCCCCAGAAGCATCATGGTGAAACATACTTCCATAATTAATGCAGAGAGGTACTAGACTATGAATGATAAATGAAGAATAAGTTGTTGGACCTGGCCAATGTATTTACTTGTTTTGTGTAACTGTACTTGCTACAAAGGAGTATTATATTTGGGAAAGGGGTCAAATAGTCATTGGGAAATGACTGGGATGAAAAACATGTATTTATGATGAAACATGTATTTAAAATCTGTGTGTGGGGGGCGGGTTGCCACTTGTCCTGTGTCTCACTGCCTCTTTCCATTGAAAATATTCTGTTTGAGCACTCCATGGTTTCTATATTTGTATTTGGGACAAAGATATGGACATATACATTTAAAGTTTCTATTGAGTTTGTATCCTAGTCGATTAATAAGAAGAATACATATTTACATAGTACTTTGCAGTTATTTTTGTCTTTTTAATTGAGCTTCTCAAAAAGCCTGTGTCATGTGTAGTACAGGCATTAATCTTTCTTTTATAAATCAGGAAAGTGGGGGTTAGACAAGTGAAGTGACTTATCCAAAGTCATACCCTAATAACTATTAGAGGAAAGACTTTAACTCAGGCATTCCTGACTTGAAGTATAGTATGGTATTCACTGTACAAGCTTGCTCCTCTTGTGCAATTACAACTATAAATATCCCATTCTTTGGCATAGCCAAAAATAAGAATATTTTGTATTGTCAGCACTGAAATCTGGAATATTTAAAAAGGACCCAGGGATAGAAAGGAAAGGCTGCCTTATAGTCCCAGGTGGTAAAAAGGAAGGCCAAGCATAGCCAAAAGACAACCTTTGGAGAATGCCTAAACTTAAGAAATCAAATCATGAAACTGTTCTTATGAATAATTCATAACAAGAATGAGGTTCAAAAAAGCAGTCAAGTCCCTACCATGTTTTCTGAACTTTAATTATAAAGTCACTGGGGATGACTCTAAGTGGCATTTCTTCAGTGATTCAGATGCCAGGTGTAAAAGAGAATGACATAAGCTTTAAAGAGTACAGCAATTTATGATTCATTTTGGAAGAAATATCTAGACAGGAGGAAAAAGTAAGAACTGTTGGATGGAGTTTTCAGTAATACTGCCAGACAAACTAAGGATAAAGACCATTTCCATATGATTTAGAATGAAATGGTGGCCGGAGGTTATGCAACTGTGGAGCAAAAGAGACAGTGCAGGGCTAGAGAAATCACCTGAGCAGGTTACTAGGCTTTGGGGGATGTTATGAGGGAATATATAAGCACAAATGAAATTTTTGGCAAGGGGAGGTGGGGACAATTCATTGGCCATAAATCTTTTACCTGGAAGAGGAGAAAAGTTACCACAGAGATGCTGGATGGTCAGATGCCTGCCATAAATTTGGATCAAGGTTTTAAGTGTCTTACCACAATTTTGGAGTGTTTTTAATGTAACCAGTGGAGGTACAATAACTCACAGTGGAAAGAGTAATGTCTAATGTTGTCTGTGTAGCAAAGAAGGACATCTTCACTCCAGGATAAATGAAGGAGGCATAAAGGCAGCAATTTCAGAGACCAGAATCTTTGTAAGAAATAGTGCAATAAACGGTGTTCTTACTAAGATGCCTTTCTTCATGAGTCCGTGGCACAATGAAGAGAAACGGGTTCTGGAGCCACAGAATCTGGGTTCAAAGCCCATCTTTGATGTTGATTATTTGTAACACCACAGGAAAGCTGCTTAGCTTGCCTGAGCCTCACTTTCCTCATCTATAAAATTGGAATTTGGACTAGTTTAATGCAGGGGCCTTTTGCAGCTTTAAATCCAGGATCCCATGATTCTAAAAGAAAAGTTGTGCAAGATGGGTGAATTCTCAATATTTTCCTCATTTAACTTAATCCAATACATACACAGGAGACCAAGTGCTTCCTGGCAAATATGAAATTTCCTGATGTGCATCCATTCGAGCCCCTAGGCTCAATTCCTCCCATTCCTAAGGGAGGTGTAGGGGAGGAAAAGCTAGCAAGGGGAGGAGTGGAGCTGGAGTAAGCATAGAACATACATAAAACACTGGCCAGGACCTGGAGGAGTCAGCAGAGGAAGCAAAAAGGAAGACATTTGATGCCATGACCACTGAGAGAGAACTGGCAGGGAGGGAAAGTTGAGACCATAAAGCAAGGACCACATAATTAGACAATGCAGGTGATACACGATAGAGTGACTGGAGCCATTGATGCTGCAGAGAAGGAAACTAGTGACTGGTTCCTTTTCTTTTCTTTTGCTCATTCTCAATGTTGTGTTCCCTTGGGAAGGTGGTGCTATTCAATCATGTGACTCTTCATGATCCTATTTGGGGTTTTCTTGGAAAAGATACTGGAGTGGTTTGCCATTTCCTTCTCCAGCTCATTTTACACATGAGGAAACTGAGGTAAACGGGGTTATGTGACTTACCCAGGGTCACATAGCTAGCTTATGGCTGAGATTAGATGTGAACCCATGAAGATGAGTCTACCTGATTCAAAGCCCAACGCTCTAGCCACTGTACCACCTAGCAGTGCTTCTTCGGAAGAGTACTGAACTTTCATAAGAATTGCTTTTCTTTCTTTTTTCACCTTTTTTTTTTTTGGCTTTTTGGAGGGGGGAGGGCAGGACAATTGGGGTTAACTGACTTGCCTAAGGTCACAAGGCAATTATATTGGCACCTGAGCTGAAATCCCATCTCTGAAACATACAGGTTTGGTGATACTGGACAAATTACTTAACCCCTCAATTTCTCTGGCAAACCTTTAAAACTTACATTGTGAAGGAGGCATCAATGTGCATTGGTAAAGGAAGTTGGTGGTCCTTCTGCTCAGGTCACAGGTATAGCAAAAAAATGTTTTTGAACAAAGGAAAATGTGCATATTGTGTTAAGTGTCTGAGGCCAGATTTGAACAGGTTCTCCTGACTCCAGGGCTGGTGCTCCATTCGCTGTACCACCCAGCAGCCTCTACATTTTTTTTTCTTTAAAGAAGCTTATTTCTCTTTGATACAGTGGTTAGCCATCACATTGCTGATCTCTGTAAATGTATTTACATGAATGCTATCAGAAGATATAATAGGTGATAAAGTTCACAGAAGAGACAGATTTTTCTTACTGGTTGGGGCTTCCTTTCTTTCTTTTTTTTTGGCACAACAGGACTTGGAACTATACAGAAAAGAGACTTGACTTTGCTGGTTTTTGTTTTTACCTCTTAGAGGGACTTGGAGCTATACAGAAAAGAGACTTGACTTTGCTGGTTTTTGTTTTTACCTCTTAGAGAAGAGAAGGGAAAATGTGAATAGAGATTACTTTCTCCATAAGTGTGTTTAATAGCAACCTGACTGGGTTGAGGTGGACCTGGTATAGAAGGTGTCATCTCAGACATTTCCCCTTCCTGTTGTTTTTCCCAAGGCATATTTATTTATTTATTTATTTATTTGCCTTTTGGAGGGCAATTGGGGTTAAGTAACTTGCCCAAGGTCATGCGGCTAGGTTTTTGTTTGTGAGTGTTAAGTGTCTGAGGCCGGATCCGAACTCAGGTCCCTCTGACTCCAGGGCTGACACTCTACTTACTGCGCCACCTAGCCGCCCCTTCCAAGGCATATTTAAAAGCTGGGAAAGACTGTTACCATGAGGATGGGGGCTGAAAGAATATAATTAGTACCCAGATTATCCTTCTAATAGCACTTACCCCACTTAAACCACTGTTAACTTATATGATATTTACTCAAATACATAATAGTACATTAAAAGAGGGTTGATCTGCAACAGTTTGAATGAGGTTGAGTTTGGGGATATTTAAAATGAGGGAATGTGGTCATTTTCCCCCTTCCACTTCAGTTTCTATTTTTGGCAACAAAACCATCTCCAAATGAGTAATCATGTGGTAGCTCCACTTCTGTGCTAGGGAAAGGGAAAAAGAAAACAAAAACATTCATAAGTGAGATTTATTAAAACATAGTCTATATGACTAAGTAATGCCTTAGAAGGGTTAGAGATAAAAGAAGGGTCCAAAAATACATCGACTTTGGCTGAAGTGGTGGCAGCTCCAAAGATGCTTTCCCAGCCTTCAGGAAATGTTCCATCTCTGAGGACCATCTATCAGCGGGATGCTACCTCTTCTCAGAAGTTCCACAATGGTGATTAGAAAGGAACAAGGCATGATAATGGATAGAGTTCTACATAAGGAATCATAAAAACCCATGTTCGAATCTCGAATCCTATCTCAGACACCTACTGTGTGACCCTGGGTAAGTCACTTAATTTCCCTGACTCTCAGATTCCACATCTATAAAACAGAAATATTTATCACATTTCCCTCACAGAATTATTGTCAGAAAAATAACAGACATAAAGCACTTTTACAAAGTCTTAACATACTATATAAATGTTGGTTACTATTACAATGAAGATGATGCTCATCTGTTACCTCTATTCTTAGAACTATGCTTTGGAATCTCTGAGCCTTATTATTGATTGAAAGAACTAAGCATCACAAGACTAAGATGTTTCTTTATCTATTCAACATTAGCTATTTTCTCAGTGGATGGGAGAAGAGGTGGAGGGAGGGAGAGAATTTGGAACCAAAAAATTAAAAAATATGCATTTTTTAATTAGCTACAAATGTGACCATGGAAGAGCTTGTCTGTGAGGCCAGGTGCTATGGGACCATTCAGGCCCAGCTTGGCAATTAGTTATGATGTTATACTGAGAAAACAAAAAGGTGACTTTCTCAGATGGCTTTAGGGGTTAAAGCAAAAAAGAAAAAGATGAGAACAAATTAAAATTGAATAGGTATATAGGAGAGCAGCCAATTAATGTAAAAGAATCTTCCTAGAGAGTTTTGTCTCTAAATTGCCTGGACATTGCCAGGAAAGTAGCCTTGAGTTGTTCTCTCATATGACAGTCAAAGGCCCTCTGATGAAAGTGCTTTTAGCTTTCTCCATATTAATTTATGGAAATAATTTATGCATAATTTATGCATAAATACTAATTCAACTTTGAGGTGTGAGGAAGGGCATGAGATAAACTTTCATTGCACAAAGAATCCAACAGAGGAGCAAGGCCTCAAAATATTAATATAGCTATGGTATAATAAGCAGAGAGCTGCTTGAGTTAGATGGAGCCTGGCTCTGAAACATACAGGTTTGGTGATGCCAGACAAATTATTTAACCCCTCAGTTTCTCTGACAAATCTTTAAAACTATACATTGTGAAGGAGGTATCAATGTGCATTGATAAAGGAAGTTCCTCACCAGGTGGTCCCTCTAATCAGGTCACAGGTATAGCAAAAAAAAATGTTTTTGAACAAAGGAAAATGTGTATATTCATATATATATATATGTATATATAATGTGTATATATACATGTATATATATGTATACACACATTTTTCTTTGTTCAAAAAGTTTTTTGAATGTGTGTATATTATCTATCTATATCTATATATATACACACACATATGTATATATTCTCTAGTATACTTAAATTGCCTCACAGAGAGTAATGAAAGCACTTGAAGTTACAAAATTCTAAGATGCTATCATATTCTTATAATTGATTTTTTAAAAAGATCATAGAAACTATGACCCAAACCCTATGAAATTAAATGTAGTCATCATAATCTAATAAACCTATAGCACACATCTTTACATCTCAAACATATGTATTTATATTCATAATACATGTGCATTAAGATCCTTCTTTGTACCATGAAAATGCAGACTATCACTTCAGGTTTGTGAGGGAAGCAAGAATGCTATGAATGACATTAAATATGAACAAACTGAATGCACTCATTGTATTTTTAACAAGGAATGAGCCATGAGCAGGAAGACGGAGACATATCTTGATGATTCTTTGCTATCTCTAGGATTTATTTTTAGCAATAGGAAGGCTAATTTGAAATTACCAAATGTTCAAGAGAGTCTATTCAGCATGCACTTCCCTTCACAGAAATCTAGGAAGTGTGCTTAATGTCTCATTTGATGAAATGAGAGCCTGAAATGAACCATTTTACCATCTACATAGAAATGAGTGCAAATTAGTCAGAAACGAGAGGAGAAAAATGTGGCTTGCTTTTTAATAAACATCATTGTTTATTCACAACTGCAAGAACCTGAGGAATATTATCTTTTTACTTGAGATCAGGAGACCTAGAATGAATGGCTTTAAAAAACATTTATTAAATGCTTACTGTATACCAGACAGGGTGCTAAGTGCTAAGGATACAAATACAAGCAAGCAAGATGATTCCTTCCCTCAGAGAGCCTGCATTCTAGTAAGGGAAGATAGCACATAAAGGGAGCTAGAATTGGAAGACTGGAGTATAGGCAACTCTGGCTTTGACATAGCTAGGAAGCTCCATGGTGGGCGTGGATCTAGGCAAAGTAAGATGAAAGCTAACCAATCAGACAGAGCTCAGTGTTCTACAGGCAGTAGCTTGAGTCCAAGTGAGAGGAGGAGAAAGAAGAGGCCAGAGTGCCTGGGAACTCGAAACAGAAGGTCTGTGTTCAAGCACTGGTTTCTGTTGCTTCATCAGTTGTGTAATTTTGGACAGGCCGCCATCACCCTGGGCTTTTCTTTTCTCAACTGTAGAACAACTGGGTTGGGTTAGATGGTCTTTACATTTCATTTAGCTCCAATAGCCTGTGAGCTTGAATCTCCTCTTTCAATAGTTATGGTTTGTGATATTAAAATGTTTTGGTTACTTTGAGTTGAGACAAGGGGAAAGGGAAAAGATAGGGGGGAGAGAGAAAAAGACGAGAGAGAGAGAGAGAGAGAGAGAGAGAGAGAGAGAGAGAGAGAGAGAGAGAGAGAACAGAGAACAAGAAGAAGGAGAAGTGGAAGGAGAGGGAGAAAAAGAGGAGAGAGGGAAATAAGAAAGAGAAAGGAGGATAGGGGGGATAGAGGAGGAACGAAAGAGGGAGAAGGAGGAGAAAGGGAAAGAGAGGAGAGGGAAACAGGGAGAGCAAGAGAGAGAGAAAGAAAGGGAGGGAGATGGGATAGGAGAGAGAGGAAGAAGAGAGGAAAAGAGAGTCAGAGATAGAGAAAAAGAACAAGTGGGAAAAAGAAAAAAAAGTCTTGTGGTTTGATTGAATTGTTTTGTAATTCCAAAGACTTGAATTTGGAAGTTAATGATACTAATCAACATAAAAGAATTATGCTAATATTGCAACAGTAATGTATGAAAGTCCTGAAATGCCAATTTTATTTTCTCTCTGACCAAGTATCCTAGACCTGCCAATTAGTTAATAAATATTTAGTGAGAGCAGCATTACATTTAATATAATATTAGTTTTGGGCATAGAGTGACATTAGAAACAGTCCCTGTGAGGTGGAGCCAATATGACCAACTGTGAAAGACTTGGCTACTCTGATCAATAAAGTGATCCAAGACAATTCTAAAGGCCCCATGATGAAAAAAATGTAATCCATCTCTAAAGAGAGAACTGATGAATTCTGAACATAAATTGAAGTATAATTTTTCTGGCTTCAAAAAACATGTCTAATATGGAAATATAAATTGCATAATTTTACATGTATAACTGATATATCATTTAACCTCTCAGTGGATGCAAGAGGAGGTAGAAGGAAGGGAATTTGAAATTCAGAATTTTAAAAGAATATTAAAAATAAATAAATAATAAATTAAAAAAATGTAAAAGAAATAGTCTCTGCACTGAAAGACTATGTAATAACATAATGGAGAAGACAAAACTAAAACAGAGCAGAAAAGTCTCATGTTAAATTGTATGGTACTGTCACAGGGGTGGAGAACCTCTGGTCTCAAGGACACAGGTTCCCCACACTTGGATCAAGTGAAGCAATTTTTTGCTGGAAGGATCTAGTGTTTTCGCTTCCATTTTACAAGAACATTTTAGTTAAAATTTACTTATTATAGGTGGAAAAGGCCTAATAATACACAGATAATGAGTATATAAATATTTCTTTTCAATCCAATGAGAGAGGAAGTGGGAGGGAGAGAGAAGGGAAGAGAAAGGGCCAAAATTGAGGAAAGGAAAGCTTAATCTTACAGAACTGGAAATCTTGGCTCCTGTTTCTAGCTTTATGACTTTGTTCAAGATTTTGCACAAGAAATTTTGCTGTCCTAAGTTTCTATTTCTCCATGTACTACTACTACTAATAGTTGTCATTTATATGGCATTTTTAGGTTTTAAAAGAACTTTACATATGCTAACTCATGTAGGTACTATCATTTGCCCTACCTTTTTCATTACCATAATTTCCATCCCTTACATAAAATAAACTAATCTTTTTATTCACATTAATTTTTGATGATTTGTTGTGAAGAGTCAAACATCTGGATGTAAATAGTTTAATTGCAGAATTCAGTGATATTCCACAGAAGGAGAAACGCATTTAAGTTTCTGATAGAGATCTGAAGTATGTTTGACTGAGACACTTCTAGATGGTATTAAACTACTGCTATATACTTTGTAGGCAAATAGGAGCCATACCTTCATTGCTACCACTGAAAACTACTCTAGCTCACCCTAGTCAACCTCGCTTCTGGCCTTTATAGACAAGAAGAGAAGGATAGATAGAGGGGAGGAACTCTGAAACTATTTAATTTTTCTTCACTATTCCTAAGAACACAAAGTTGTCATTCCCTCTTGAAGGTCTCCCCTTAGGTGCTAATTTCCTGAAATCTTAAAACCAATATGGAGCTTCAGAAAATAACTAGGATTCGGGTCTATCTAACTTTAGTCAATTACCTAAGATCTATTTCTTAACAGTTTGTTCACATGTTCACCCACAGCATAAACAAAGTTAACTAAAGATATTCCAACTATCTACAGTCAACTTTTTACAGCAGGTATGTTTTCTAGGATGTAATGCTAGGATTTGAGAGAGGGAAATTGCAAATTATATATAAGGAAGTTGTCATTTTGTGGTTACTTGAAACTAAATTAAGTGAAAATTGATTTTTTGCCATTTTTCATCCCATTCATACTAAAGAATAACAAACATGAAAGTATGGGCTACATTGAGGAGGCCAGTAAGTTTCCAAGGAAACCATTGTAACATAAAGACAAAGAATATAAAACAATCATCACTAAAATAGGAGAAAATAAATACTTTTTCACTGCAGCTAAAGAATACTGGCCCATTTAGAAATTGTACGATGTACTATATTGAAGTTTTTGTTCTTGAATGATACAGGAGATATTTCTTGCTAGATGTGGTCCTTGTATTAATCCTGTAATTCAAATATAACAGTGATAAATACTTCTGAGCCCCAGTGGGGCACTGTGCCCATTCCTTTTTCCTGAGGAAACCCTTTGCTCTGGATTCAAGCACATAGTTAGAATTGGGTTCATTCCTGGGGGAATCTGACTTCTAAAAATTTTTTTTTCTCACCTAGGTCATTGGGTTTCCTTACCTCAAGGAACAATTTTTTTATCTAAGGACAATTATTTTAAGCTTATATTAATGCTGATGCCCAAGGTTTCTCTAAAAGAGGTGGAGATGGAGAAAAAGGAAAGAAAGGTACTTAATGAATCAGGTATGGGACAGATATTTTCTCCCTATACACAAAGGAAATGCTAAATATAAAAGACTCATAACATGCATTCAGGGAATGGTTTTAAAAAGGATTCAATAAATTAATTTGCAACCACTTTTACAGTTTGCTGGGAAGTTGATATTTAAACTTATTAGAACTTTATGTTTTGTTTTATGCAGGTTGAAAAACTGATGATTAGACATTTTACATTTGAGCTTAGCTCTGAATGGTCCAAACAATTCACAGTATGTATGCTGTTTAAACAAGCTGGGCTTGGGCAAATCTTTTTTTCTTTTCAATGATCATTTCTCTCATGAAGAAGTTCTCCTTGCCAGCAATCAGCTTCACTCAATGGACCTAGGACCTCTGGACCTCTTGATTTCACACCTCTAAGCCTAGATATATCCATCTTACTCTGGAAGAGAAGCACAAAGTGGAAAAGGTAGTCATGGGCCCAAGCTGGTTCAGTTTAGTAAAATCCATACTCCAGCAGTGGGGAAGAGTCTATCCCCCAACTCATCCTTAATGGGAATCAAGAAACAAGATGAACTATTTGTCCTATGGAAAAGTTGGAACAAGGAGAACAAGCTGGAAGCCATCTCTTCTAAGTGATGCAGCATCCCAGTCCCCACCACTGTCAGAGGGCACAAGAAGGACGAGGGACTGCTGTGATTTACCATGTCATACCAAAATGCCAAGTCTTTTTAGCACTAGATCCCCAGTGGACAGAAGCAGGTCCCAAAGGACCCACATGGTCAACAGAATCAGGAATGGACTCTCTGAGCATGCTCCATAGGGCATTTGTTACACAAATGCTATCAAGTTGACTTTATATTTTTTTTATGTGACCTTCCCAGAGGATCCTGGCTCTACAGGCTGCCATTTTATGGTATTATCAATTAGTATTATTGCTAATCTTACAGTTAAAGTTTAAAGGTATCATTTCTAGTGTGCTTCCCCTCTTTTTTCTGCAAGTTGGAGGTGCATGAAAATGTAAATGACCAATGTAAATAACCAAAAGGTAATAAGCCACTTTTCTGCCACCATGTTTGAACAATTTCTGTAAAGCTGACTCTTTATAGGCTTTATAATGAAGATTGTAGCAAGTGGGGGGAAAACAACACCTTTTCCTGAAGGGTATCAAACCAAATTGAATGATGACAGTAGAAAGGGAGAAAAAATCATCTGAGAGCCTTTCATGAGCCATTTTGGGAATATCTGAGTATAGCACTGGTTCCTCTACAATAAAAACTGTTCCACTGGTGGAGAAGAGCTGAGAGGCTAAAATCTGTTTGCAATTACCAAATCAAAATGCAATTAACTAGTCACTTGGAACAAACAATGATTTCTTTAAATTCCCTTTTTGAAATGCAGAATTGGTGTGGGGGATCAGATTCCCAGGGTTAGGATGTTTTCACTTATGGAACCTTCCTCTGAGATACCCTGGGAGGACCACAGCAAATAGGCTCTCCCGTGCAAAGGAGGGTAAATGGATGGGGGAAGGGAAGAAAGCAGAAGGCAAAACAAAGCAAAGAACTTTTCTATCTAGGCACTTAGAGTTTCTTCTTCTTCTATTTCTTAAATACATCAAAAGATCAGTTGCTTTTTTTGTTCCTTTGGCAGACTTTTATTTCAACTTCAACCATAGTGAAAACTGTAAATTCAGGACTGGATATTGCTAGTACTACATCCCCCCTCCCCCATTTATTACAACCAAAGCATCTGATATGGCTGGATCATACTATTCAGGTTAGAAGAAATAATCTTCAGCTGAAAACACTGTGAGCATTTTAAATAGAGTGTCCCACAGGTCTTTGCTCAGCTTTAACCTACTGAAGCTTAAAAGTACATTAAGACTTTTGGGACACCCTGTATATCCCAAGAAAGGCACAACAGCTAGGATGGTTAAGTCCTGGGAACAGCAAGATTGGCTGGATCATAGAGTGAAGAGGAATACTATGAAATGAGTTTGTTAAAGTGAGTGGGATTGGGGCAGCTAGGTGGTGCAGTGAATAGAGCACCAGTCCGGGAGTCAGGAAGACTTGAGTTCAAATCCAGCCTCAGACACTTAATACTTACTAGCTGCGTGACCTTGGGCAAGTCACTTGACCCCAATTGCCCTGCTTTCTCCCCTCCAAAAAACAAAATAAAAAGTGAGTGGCATTTAAACACCAGATTAAAGAGTTAGCATTGCGTTCAAGAGCTAATGAGAATAAGGAGGACTTTGAACACCAGGTATAGAATTTGCAATGTAGTACAATGGAAAAAGCAACCAATTTAGTCACAGGACCCTGGTTTGATTCCAGCTCTACTAGTTCCTACCTCTGTGACCTTGAACAAGTCACTTCACTTCCTTGAGCCTCACTTTCCTCAAATGTAAAATGAAAAAGTGTATTTGATCACCTCTAAAGTCTCTTCCAAATTCAAGTCTTTGACACAACACTTTGTGGTAGAGGCCGTAAGAAGTGATATTGGAGCAAAGGATTCCATGGTAAATCACCAGATTTGGGGACATTAACTTGGAAATTGTACACAAGATAGGTTGGAAGACCAACTGGAAACAGTGATAACAATTGGGGGGGTATTGAAATAGTGTGCATTAAGAAGTGATGAGAACTTAAAACTAGGGTTGTGGCCACATGAGGAGAGGGAGACAGAAAGAGAGAGAGAGACAGAGAGAGAGAGACAGAGACAGAGAGACAGAGAAAGACAGAGAGACAGAGAGACAGAGACAGAGAGAGACAGAGAGACAGAGAGACAGAGACAGAGAGAGAGGGACAGAGAGAGACAGAGAGAGACAGAGAGAGAGAGGGAGAGAGAGAGAGAATATCAGTGTAGGATATGGATGTGGATATGATATAAAATATATCATAAAGATAGAATTAACAAGACTTATCAACTGATTGGATAAATGGGTTGGGCTAGAGAAAAGAGATAAGCATGAGTCCAAGGTTGGGAATCCTAGTAATTGAAAGGATGATGTTGCCCTCAACAGGAACTAGTATACTTCTCACATGCAAGGATTGTTGCCAGAATATTACAGCCTTCTTAACCTCACTCTGAGTGTCTTTGTCCTTTGATTCACTTGCAATTATGCTTTTTCTGGGACTCTGGTGTACCATGATTCTTGGTTATATAGTTTCACTGGGAGAATTTAAAAGGTAGGCTTTTGCAACAGCAAATGGCCAGAAATCAATAAAAATAACAACATATAGGTTCCTTTTGGTCTGAAAGGGCAAATATCTGGAAGATGGAATCAATGTTTCTCAATTATAATTCCACAGGGATGGGGAGGGGTAGGAGGTGGCTATGGCATTAGGAACCAGTCAATGTTGTCCTTGGCAATATTGACATTGTTAATTGACTCATCATTACCTTCTAGCTATTGGAATGGGGTTGGGAGGCAGTGATAACTCACTCCACCTTATTCCAGTAGGAGCAATAGGTCACAGAAATGGGGGAATTCATGGATGACATGACAGGATTAAAGAGTCAGTTTTGTTTTTTAAGTCTAATTTTATTTTTCAATGAAAAATTCAATCCATTTTCTCTCCCTTCTCCCTATTCCCTCACCTCCACTAAAAAAAGGAAGAAAAATAAAACTCTTATAATAAATAAGCAGAATCAAGCAAAACAAATTCCAGCATTGGCCATGTCTTAAAAAAACTTCTATCTGCATCTTGTCTATCACCTTTCTTTCAGGAGATGGTGTAATGGAAATGCAAATTTAAAGATCATCCCTGCCCCTAGCTTAAGTGCACCTGGAGCCTGTGGTGGGAGGCTTGTTTTTCAGGAAAGCCCACACCTTGATACTTTGTGATTGGGCAGTGGGTCCAGAAGGTTGTTTTCATTCTCTGAGCCAGGAGAAGGCTATATAAACCCTGAGGAGAGGCTTTGCTTTGGGGCTCACTTTGAGAAGTGTTGTGTGATTTGACCAGATGAGATTCTGGGAAGCCGTTGTTGAGAGCCCCCCCGGCTTTGAAAACCCAGATGTTGATGCTTCCCTCTCTGGTAACTGTGATTTGGTATTGATATAATGGTTGGACAGTTTGGAAGCCTGTCTGTTTCATCTGTAAGTTCTGTAACTCTGAAGTTCGGGGTGCTGACCTTTTTCCCCTGAACTAGGTAATGTGTGTTTGTTTGATTAAAGTAAGCTTTTTTTTTTTAAACAAATGCTTTATTAACTTCTGTTTTACATCATTCATTTCCGCCAGATTTTGAGTTACAATCATTTTCCCCCCGCTATTCCCCTACCCAACCTCCTAGAATACCAGTCCCACAAGATATCACTTCCTCCAATCTGCTCTCTCCCATACCTTCTCCCATACCCCCTTCAACTTTTCCTTTAGAGGAAGGTGAATCTTTGTGTCCCAATGCCTGCACATCTTATCTCCCAATTACAAGCAAAAGAGTATTAATAATAGTATTTATATATATTTGAAACATTTAATGTTAAGACCTCGAATTTCAGATCCATTTCCTTCCTCCCTTGTCACCCATTCCCTCTGGGGAGATAAGTAATTCAGTATATGTTGTACTTGTCTAGCTATGCAAAACATTATCATAGTAGATATATTGTACAAGGCTGCTTACAATCCCCTCCCACTCATCCCACCCCCCACCTGGTCCATTCCCTACATGATCCTGTCCCTCTTCTATAGTGGGTACTTCCAACCTCCTCTCCCCGCAAGGATGCCCTCCCATCCATCATCCCTCCTCTCATCCCCCTTCCCCCTATTATGCTGCAGGTTGAGATATCTCATTTAGTATGTATGTCATTCTCTCCCTGAACCAAATTCAATGAGAATGTGATTTTGCCTTTTTTGCCTTCCTATTCTACCCCTCCCTTGCAACCACTTCCCCTTGCTTCTTCTACATGAGATAGTTTACCCTACCCTGTCTCTCCCCATCTCCTCTTGCCACTTTCCTCTCTCACCTCATAATTTCATGCCTTGAATATTCTCCCTTCCCAACAAATTCAACCTATGCCCTCTATCCATATATAACTGTAACCATATGCACACACATTCACATATGTATTCATATGACCACACACCCTTCTTCCATTATTTTCATAGTGAGAAAGATATCATCAGTCACAGTTATTGCTTTTCCATATAAGAATGTAAATAGTTCAACTTTGATAAGTTCCTTTTGATTTCTTTTCCCTGATTACCTTCTCAGGCATCTCTTCCTTCTTGTGTCTGGATGTCAAATTTTCTATTCAATTCTGGTTTTTTCCTCAAGAATGCTTGAAAGTCCTCTATTCCACTGAATGACCATATTTTCCCCTGAAACAAAATACTCAGTTTTGCTGGGTAGGTGACCCTTGGGTCCATTCCCAGTTCTTTTGCCCTCTGGAATATCATATTCCATGCCCTTCGATCCCTCAGTGTAGAGGCTGCCAGGTCCTGGGCTATTCTGATTGTGTTTCCATAATATTGAAATTGTTTCTTCCTGGCTGCTTGTAGTATTTTCTCCTTGATCTGGGGATTCTGGAACCTGGCTATAATATTTCTGGGAGTTTTCTTTTTGGGATCTTTTTCAGGAGGTGATCGGTGGATTCTTTCAACCTCTATTTTGCCCTCTGGATCTAAAACATCAGGGCAATTTTCCTTGAGAATTTCTTGAAGGGTGATTTCTATGTTCTTTCTTTGATCATGGCTTTCAGGTAGTCCAATAATTTTTAAATTGTCTCTCCTGGATCTATTTTCCAGGTCAGTGGTTTTTCCCATGAGATATTTCACATTGCCTTCTAATCTTTCATTTGTTTGGATCTGCTTAACAGCATCTTGATTTCTCATAAAGTCGTTAGCTTCCATTTGCTCCAGTCTAACTCTGAAGGAATGAATCTCCTCAGTGAACTTTTGAGATTCTTTTTCCATCTGGCAAATTCGACTTTTTAAGGCATTCTTCTCCTCATTGCCCTTTTGGGCCTCCTTTGCCATTTGAGTTAGTCTATTTTTTAAGGTGTTGTTTTCCTCAGTCAGGCTGTTGACCCTCATTTCATACTTTTCCTGCATCCTTCTCATTTCTCTTTCCAATTTTTCCTCCACTTCTCTTATTTGATTTTTAAAGTCCTTCTTAGGGTCCTCTATGGCCTGCAACCCGCTCATGTTTTCCCCTGGGGCTTTTGGAGCAGGACTTCTGACCTCACAGTCCTTTTCCCTCTCTATGCCCCCAAAATAGGAGTCTAGTGTTGCATTTTTCTGTTTCCTTTGCCTTGGCATGTTGCCACTTAATTACTTGACTTTTGGGCTTGTTGCCACCGTATGGCCTGGTTCCAGACAGGAACTTTTGCCCCAAATGTGTGAGGGGGCCAGCTTCCATTTCTGGCAAACTGTAAACCCACCCACAACTTCCACCCTACATCACAATCCAGATCCAGGGAGGTTAAAGCAAGAGAGATTACCCCCAAGACTGATCGCTGGATCTCCCTACAATTCGCAGGCCAGGAGCTGGGGCTGCCTCTGAAAACTACAAAATGGTGTTTGTCCTCAGTGGCTTCTATCCCCCAGGGGAGGGAGCCAACACATTCTCCAAATACTGGTCCCAAAGTCCATAGGACACTAACCTCTTACTTTGTCCTAGGCATGTCTGTGTTGATAATTCTGGAGTCGCCACAGCTGCTGGTGTTCTGGGGTCTCTCCAGCCAGCTGCTGGCCCTGCTGCCCTAGGGCTAAAACCTTGGCTCAAGGGGACCTGGGCCCTGCTCCGCTCGGCTCCCTGTGCTCTGCATGTGCTGCCGGCTCCCAGAGTGCTGCACTGGTCCTTCCTGCAGGGTTGCTGGGCTGTCCTCAGCGGGAGGTTAGCTTCTCTGTGTAGTTCTGTGGGTGCTGGGGCTCCAGAAGTTGTTCAGAGTCCCCTTTTACATAGTTTGGGGGTAATCTGGGGGCACATTGGCTTGGATGAGCTGTTTCTACTCTGCCATCTTGGCTCCGCCCCCTTAAAATAAGCTTGTTAACCCATTTTGAGTTGCTTTCCTTTTGAAAAGCAGATCTAAGAACTTGTGTCGGCAGTCACCCTGGGGATATTGGGGTGATTGCTGCTACAGATGGATAGCCTGTTTCATCATGAATCCTGTGTAATCATAGTTTGTCATTGTATTGATCAGAGTTCATGAGCCTTTCAAAGATTTTTAAAAAATAATTATTCCTATTGTATAAATTGTTCTGGTTCTGCTTGCTTTGCTTTGCATTGGTTCATAAAACTCTTATTCATCATTTCTTACAACAAAACAGTATTCTACCACATCCATATGCCGTAATATTTTCAGCCAATCCCCAGTTGATGGGCACTTTCTTAGTTTCCAATTCTTTGCCACTGCAAAAAGAGGTGTTATAAATGTGTTTGTACACGTGGGTATCCCTTTTCTTTTTTCCTTGGTCTCTTTGCACTATAGATATAGTAGTGGTATCAATGAGTCAAAAGATATGAATGGTTAAGTAACTTTGAGGCTATAGTTTCAAATTGTTTTCAAGAATGACTGGATCGGTTCTTAGCTCCACCTCTATGACATTAATGAGCCTGCTTCCCCATAGCCCCTCCAGCATTTTCCATTTAACTTTTTTTTGTCAACTTTGCCACTCTGATGGGTGTGACATGAAACCTTACAATTGTTCTAATTTTTATTTCTCCAACTATTTGTGACTTGGCAGCAGTTTTCTTTTGTTAATCGGGCCAGGCCCTATAGATTCTGATCTTTCTTAGCTTTTAAAAGTATTTCTTCCTCTTAATGGACTACAAAATCTGGGACAAAACTTGGAATGCATTGGTTTTATTTTTACCTCCAGAAAGATCCTAGAAATTCCCCTTTAGGTAACTTGACTAGGGAGAAAGTAGCAAGAAGGTTATAGGGAAGATTCATGGAGAACTTGTATTTCCTTCCATTCTTGGCTTCCTACAAGGTCATCTGTGGTGTTATGTCCTATTTCCATTCTCCCATGTCATCAGACAACTTCTCACTGTCTTGTTCCCTCTGAGTCCTGTGAAGCCCAGTTCAGAATCCCACTTTCTTCTACTTTTCAAGGTTAGCATCTTCATCTGTCTCTGTCTCTCTTTTTCTTTCCCTTTTTCTCTTTAGTTGTATTTGGAACTTGTAGTGAATAGTCCTTGTGACTGATGTCAAGCTTACTTACTTGGGTCTTGGGAGAGATAATTACTTGTAATCTAATTCTATCCCTCCCCACTACCCCTTTTTGCACTGATATGGTAATTTTTGATGGTACATAATATAGGACCCTAGGCTTCTCCTTGCCTACTACAAGGGTGCTTTGGTTTGGGGCAAGTCTGTGAATGGGGCATGGGATTTCCAGTATAGGAACATAGGTTAGGGATGTGGGAGCCCCAGTGGGGAGCTCCGTTTTTGGCTGGGGGATTAAGATCCATGGCTTTCCATTTGCTCTTTGGAAGTCTTATAGATCGTGAGCTCTACTACATGGTTGCTATAATCATACTCATTGTCACCCCCGGAAGTGAGTTGACAAAATGGTTGTTGAGGACAAAACTAGCACCAGCATCCATTAAAGTCACAGGATACAACCTGATCCTCTGGGTAGCTCATGATACCCTTCCAGGTTCCCTCTGATGTTTGCTTTACCACTTTCTTGATAACATCATATTTGGCATGTTTTTCCAGGGGGCAGGTGAGATCCACAACAGATATATTGGGACTAGGAACACAGAAGGCCATGCCTGTGAGCTTCCCATTCAACTCAGGTACGACCTTGCTGACAGCCTTAGCAGGAGCAGTGGAAGTAGGAATGATGTTTTGGGCAGCACCACACCCATCATGGCACAGCTTGCCAGAGGGACCAGCTACTGTCTTCTGGGTAGCAGTAATGGCATAGACTGTAGTCATGAGTTCTTCTACAATGTCAAATTTTTCATGAATGACTTTGACCAAGGGGGCCAAGCAATTGGTAGTGCAGTATTGACAATTGTAAGGGAATTATCATATTTCTCATGGCTCACTCCTAACAAGAACATTGGGTCATCATCAGAAGGGGCAGAGATAACAACCTGCTTGGCTTTACCCTTTGAATGAACCCCAGCCTTTTCCATGGTGGTAAAGATATCAGTGGACCCTATAACATACTTGCCTCAGCATCTCGCCACTTAATATTGGTGGGGGATCCTTCTATTAGAATATGGTGATGGCTTTTCCATTGATCACCAACTTTCCATTCTCAGTCTTCACAGTGTCCTTGAACTTGCCATAGGTGGAATCATATTGAAACAAATAAACCATGTAGTAGAGGTCAATGAATGAGTCATTGATGACCACAATGTCTACACTGCCTGAGTTGAATGCAGTCCTAGTTACCAGGTACCCAATATGGCCAACTCTGTTGCCTCTGACCTTCACCATCATGTTTCAGGATGCACCTGAAGCAGCATATCCTGGCACTGAACTTGGGAGAAGAGCTAAAAACTTTTATTCCTTTTGTAGGAATCTGTATAGGTATCCCTCTAGAATCATTGTTCAAAGATATATTCTCAATTAATCTAAGTCATTTTGATAGATTTACATGTTCATACTAAGTCAGAAATTCCCCTTCACCTCAACCACATCCATGCCCTTACAAATCCTGATTTTACACCCTTTTCTCACACAAGAGAAAGTTGTATCTCTTTTGTTAAGTGAGGTTCAGTCTTCTGCAATGTCCTGGTGGCCAAATATGCTCAAGATTCTGGGAGTTGCTGGCAGGGAAAGGGAACCTAATTGGGCTCAAATTCCTTCTTGGAGCAATGTTTATAACAAAGAGATGACCAAATGAAGAAAATTCTATATGCCTATTCCCTTTCCCTATGCTGTAACACACACATGGCATAAATTATGTGGGTACACTGCTGATCCTCTATTTTTCTAATTTTCACATATCTCTAAAAATGTGTTATAATCTCAAAACAGCAACAGATGTACTCTCTGATTTCTTATTGAAAGTGACAAAACAGATAAAGATTTGGCAAGATGTATATTTCACATATCTCAATATTTCAGAAATAGTCATCAAACAAACACATGGAGAGCTAGTTAGCAGGGGCTCACTGTTTGGACTCATTTAACCTTTTAGGGTCTTCTTCTCCCCTTTGTAAGGCATGAGAGGAGTGGTAAATGAGCTCTATTTGGAGTCAGAAGTCCTATGTCTGGAACTTAATTAGGCCACTTACTATCTGTGTAACCATAGGGGATTCACCTTATTCCTCTTGAGAAAATGACAGGGTTGACCCAAATGACCTCAATTCCTCGTCCTAGTTCTGAGCCTGTGATCCTATGATCTGTTAATCATTCAGAAACAGAAAGGCAGTCTGTGATGTCATATTATCTCTGACAATATAAAAAGAAAAAAATAGGAACCAGAAAATATTTCCCTTTTAAAAAAATGAAGGGGCAGAGAACTATGAGATATATAGGTGATGCAAAATAACCAAAAGATATCTGTAAAAATTTACTTTAAAAATACTAAAATTCAATCATATTTAAAGTTCTTAACTTGGTCTCAAACTTTTGCTAATTTACTTTTTTCATATAAATACTTTTCTATCAAAAAAAGAAAAAATTACTCAAAATTATATATAATATGTGTACATATATCTAGATTCTGTGTGTGCATTCTGAAGTTTTGACATGCAAAATGTATCTACCAGGAGAGGTGCACAAGTGTGCCTAGGAGCACATGAGTGCATTTATTTGCTGCCACTTTTAGAGGAAAGACATAATTCAATATTGGCCAGAGGGCAATACCAAAACACCATTAAACCTGCTTCTCCCAGAACTGGGGCAGTTCTTTTTGAGCAAAAGTGTGAAGATGAGCCTAAGAGCCAATGCCAAAACTTTTGTTTGGACAGCCCTTTAAATTTACAGTCTATTTTAAATCCATTATATTCACAAAAGCTACAAGAAATAAGCAGGGTAAGTGATTGATGATTAATAGCACCATTTTACAGATGAAAAAACTGAGGCTGAAAGAAATTGAGTGAGAAAGCTAGAAGCAGATAGATAAAACACTTATTAAGTACTTACTACTATCAGACACTATACTAAAAACACAAATAATCAAGATAGTCCCTACTTTCAGATTGCTTCCATTCTAGTGATGGAAGAAAATATGGAGAGGGGAGGTATAAAGGAGGTGGCAAGAAGGATCTTTGGGATAAAGGTAGCTGATAAAGGGGTAGAAAAGAAGGTTGTGGAGTGCATTGATCCTAGAGTGAAGAGAGTATGTCTGGGTCTTCTATTGAAATGGTGGTCTGATTGAGGGAGTCATCAATGAGTCAAGAGAGCAGAACCTTAATATGGAGGGTTTTTTTTTTTTTCTGGGCAAAAACATAGTTGGTGCAGAGATGGAGAAGTATTGAAAATTCCATAGCTGATAGTTGGTGATATTCGTATTAGAGCCCCTAGTCAGGTTTTCTAACTCCTAAATAGAGCCATGAGTAGGACTTTGTCTTAGGATGCCAACATCTGGAGGTGCATGCTTCCTCTCTTACAGGGAGTCAAGATGCACTTTCTTGTGACTGCAACTGGTATTCCTACATCTTACTTTGTGTTTCTGTTCTAGCCTTTGCAGCTGTATAGGGCAAAGAAAGCTGGGATTCCACTTCTAGGTCCTTGTTACCATGGTGTTCTTGTCCTATAGCCTTCTTTTTCCCCCAACCTATGAGGAAACAGAGGATCAGACTTTTGAGGAACAGGCTGCCCATTCTAACAGTACATCTGTACCTAAGGATGAACTACTCCCAGGCCCTGGGCCCTAACCA
This sequence comes from Gymnobelideus leadbeateri, assembly GCA_011680675.1. Classification (NCBI taxonomy): domain Eukaryota; kingdom Metazoa; phylum Chordata; class Mammalia; order Diprotodontia; family Petauridae; genus Gymnobelideus; species Gymnobelideus leadbeateri. Next base: position 171,541 of record WOXC01001233.1, read on the forward strand.
TCCACTTTGTCCCAGGTACTGAGATTCTGAAAGTAGTTGCCTGCTTCACGCTGAGTTGTTCCTTGGCAATATCTTTTTCAATTGTGTCTGACTCTTCATGACCTCATTTGGGGTTTTCTTGGCAAAGAGACTGGAATGGCTTGCCATTTCCTTCTCCAGCTCATTTTACAAATGAGGAAACTGAGGCAAACAGGGTAAATAGCCTGCAAAGGGCCACACAGCTAGTAAGTGTCTGAGGCCAGATTTGAACTCCGTAAGAGGAGTCTTCCTGACTCTGGTCCTGGCACTCTGTACACTGCACTATATAGCTGCCCCTTAATTACAGCCCTACATGCTACATAATAAATACAAAATAATCATTAATTCAGATGACTTTCATCAATCAAAAAGCCCAAAGTTACCATATGTAGCTTTGCTGTGCCTTGTTTTGACATTTCAGACTGCATAAAAACAGCATTTGTGGAGCCTGTCTGCCAAAGGGATGCATTGTACTTGTGATTACACTTCCTTTCCAAAGGGAAATCTTGGCTGCTTTTAATGGATCAAGATCCCTAAATGAAGTTATTAATTGAAGAAATGACTCACATTGAGGCTAAGGTAGTAGTGTCCTACACACTGACGACGTGTGGTGTGTGTGTGTGTGTGTGTGTGTGTGTGTGTGTGTGTGTCCTCTTCCTCTTTCTCTTTCTCTGTAGGGATATTTCCATTGAGAAGATGAACCTGGACTCTGATAGCTCCAGCAAGGAAAGTCCCCTGGATCTACTCTCCAGCCCCTCTAGCCTTTCCAGCTTCTCCTCCCTGAGTCCCGGAAGCCAAGATACCCTGGAATCAATGTCTGAAGACTAAGAGACTCCCGGACCCACCCCATACAGGCCCCCGAGGACTTCCCCACTGAGCCTGAAGACTTCAAATTCCTAGCTGTACTGGCCCAAGGCCACTTTGGAAAGGTGCTACTATCTGAGTATCTGCCCAACGGGGAGCTTGCCATCAAACCCTAAAGAAGCGGGACATATTGCCCCGGGACGAGGTGGAGAGCCTGGTGTGAGAGAAGCGGATTCTGGCCACTGGGCGCTGGCTTTGCTTTCTTGGTCAACCTGATCGGCTCCTTCCAGACAACCCCCCCCCCCCCCCCCGAGCACGTGTGCTTTGTCATACAATATGCGGCAGGCAGGGAGCTCATGCGGCACTTACACAGCGACGTCTTTACCGAACCCCAAGCTGTCTTCTACTTGGCTTGCGTGGTGCTGGGACTGCGGTCTCTTCACTACCTCGAGATTGCCTACAGGAACCCGAGATTGGACAACTTACTGCTGGACAAGGAAGGCTATGTGAAGATCGCTGACTTTGGGCTCTGCAAGGAGGGGATGGGCTTCCGTGACCGCGCCAGCATTCTGTGGGACCCCAGACCTCCTGGCCCCCGAAGTGCCGACTGATGCATTTTATACCCGGGCAGTGGACTGGTGGGGGCTGGGTGTACTGCTCTATCAGATGCTGGTGCGGAACTCCCCATTCCGTGGACATGATGAAAAGGAGCTGTTTTACAATATTTTCAAGGGTGAGGTCCACTACCCCCCCTTCCTCTCCACAGAAGCCACTCTCATCATGCTTAAGCTACTTTGGCGGAACCCAGAGACACGTCTGGGCTCTGGTGAGGGGGATGCTGAGGATGTTAAGAAGGACTCATTCTTTCAGACTGTGCACTGGGAGTCATTACATGAACGCTGACTGCCACCACCTTTTGTTCCTATGATCAAGGGCCGAACAGACTTCAGTAACTTGGATGAAGAATTCACTGGAGAGGCCCCGGCTCTGACACCACTCCGGAAGTCCCGGAAGCTCTCAACTGCTGAGCAAGAGGCATTCCGGGACTTTGACTACCTCCATAAAGGCTGGCTTTAGCACTGCCTCTTCCTGAAGGACAATGAATGGACTGAACCCTTCTATCCACCCGATTATCTGCATTTTGTAGTTTTTTTTTTTAATTTTAAACAAATGCTTTATTAAAAACAAAAACAAACAAACAAAAAAAACAAAAACAAATCGAGGCTAAGAGCAAAATCATTCCATAGATACTCCAAAGGCCTACTGATCATTAGCAGACATTATCTGACTGATGGACTTTATGTATGCATGTACATAAATCATCCACAATGAGAGATGGCCATTTTCATCATGTAGTGATGGGAATAGATGGGACCCTAGACTCTGGAAAGGGGCAGTTAGGTAGCTCAGTGGATAGAATAACAGGCCTGGAGTCAGGAAGACCTGAGTTCAAATCTGGCCTCAGACACTTACTAACTGTGTGACCCTGGGCAAGCCATTTCACCCTGTTTGCCTTAGTTTCCTCATCTGTAAAATAAGCTGGAGAAGGAGATGGTACACCATTCAGATATCTTTACCAAGAAAACTGCAAAAGGATTCACAAAGAGTCAGACATGACTGAAAAATAACTGAACAACAATGAGACTCTGGAAGGCTATGTAAGTGGTATATATTGGATGCTCCTACCTACAAAGCCAGAAGGGCATTCTTTGTGGACCCCAAGTGAGACTGTGACTTTCATCTGAGGCTCCGATTAACTAAGTTAGCAAAGCTCATCCTTCAAAGGCTGGATTTCTGTTAATAATTATTTCAACCACAATTACTCAAGAAATAGTCCACTAAGTCATAGAAATGTTGTGCTTTGTGAGGGAAAAGGCATACCCACACTGATGGAATAAAGGAATATTTTGAAGTAATGAGATACATTTTTATCCACGTGAAAGGCAAAGAACTGGCCTCAGAAGCAAGACCTGGGTCCACTCCTGCCTCTGATACAGACCGGCTGCATCTCTCAGGCAGCTATCAAAGACTCTAAGTTGCTGAATAGGCACACATTTGCTTTAGTGAAGGCAGTTTCCTCACTAGGAACTATAAAACAAACACATCCACATAATTGGAGAGGGAGAGAGATAGAGAGAAAGAAAGAGTACTGCTTTCTCTACCAAATAAACTGTATTTTTTAAAAATTCTAGTCAAAAATCTCCAGGAATTTGAAAATTTTATTGTTTTCCTATATAGTGCAGTATACAATCACCCTGATGGATATATTTATTATATGTATCTGATATATATGTATATACATATATATTTATAATATACAAATAGAGATCTACTTCATATACATGTATGTACACACATGTATATGCATGCATGCATGTGCACACATGTATGTGTATACCTGCATGCATATATACATATGCTTATATAGGCATCTATAGCTATATCTATCTATCTATCTATCTATCTATCTATCTATCTATCTATCTATCTATCTATATGTCTATCTATCTGTCTACCTATCTATGAAGTATCTGCCTACTTCATTCTGAATTGTTCCTTGGCCATATCTTTACAAAAGTAGCAATTTCCCAGAGTGCTTATAGAGCGAGTTTTTGTAGTCTCTCACAACAACTCATTTGTTCAAATAATGGACATCAATGAATGGTAGTTAGTTGAAGAGGGCAACATGAAGACTGTAGGTAACACAGCATCTCCCACCCCCTTATTTCAGTAGTAGGAGTCATTTAAAATTGGATAACTCCTCCTTTTAGGGGCAGCTAGGGGTCATAGTGGAAAAAGTGCTGGGTCTGGAGTCAGGAAGACTCATGCTCCTGACTTCAAATCTGGCCTCTGACACTTACTAGCCGTGTGACCCTGGGCAAGTCACTTAACTCTGTTCGCCTCTGTTTCCTCATCTATAAAATGAGCTGGAGAGGGAAATGACAAACCTCTCCAGTATCTTTGCCAAGAAAACCCCAAATGGGGTCATGACGAGTCAGACACAACTGAAAATGACTGAACAACAACTCCTTTTTAAAAATTCTCTATCCCTTAGCTTGTATTGGGAAGAAATAAAATGACCAGTCCTCTTATGTGACTCAGGGGAGGGAGTGGTATTTAGAGCTTCCTGGCCATTTACCATTCTGGGTGGCCTGAGCTGAGAGACAGGGACATCTCCTCAGGGTGTAACTCTCCCACAATGGCAAGTAACAGCCTTAGATGAGTCAGTCAGGAAAAAGAAATGGTAGGGCATGATCCCGTAAATTCCAATGTGCTTAACATGGGGAAGATCTTCACTCAAAGCCCAGGCTGGGTCCTGTTGGGATCATTCTCCTGACAGAGGTCAGATGTCCTTGGCACCAATTTCTTCCCTTTGCTTAGTGTTTGTTTTATTTCCTTTTTCCAGGTGATGAGGGAAGGGAACAAATCTCCTTCAAGGATAGATTAAATTGAAGATGAGGGGCATTTTGTTTTAAGATAGTTCTGCCTCTGTCTCCTTACTTAATTGTATTATCAAAATCTTTGTTTTCCTTTTTGAAGTTGGAGAATTCTATGTACCATTCCTGAGTAAGCTAGAAAAAATTTTAGTCAATACCTCATATATAAAGTATTATTTTCATTGAAGATAAACTATATATTAGGAAACATCAGTCCCTCTCCACCTCCAACTATGGCACTATCCTGCTATAGTGGACTTATTTCCCCATTCCCCTGAGAAAAATAGATGACTTCTGTGGCCAAACAATTCATCACTCTAGTGATGAACCTCTCCAAACTTAAGTAAGTTTATCCTTTGATGGCAGACATATGGTCCATCCACAAAACTATTGTAAGACTTTCTTTCTAGCTTGATAGTACCTGTCAGAATGTATGTTCAACTGATATCTTTAATATCCCAAGATAACCATTATTACTACAGAGTAGGACTTCGAGGAAAAACATATTTCAATGCTTCTCCTTAAATAGAAACATTTTGAGTTGACTCTACTTTTTACCCAGCACTAATCAACTTTCTCTTTAGCATATTGAATGTCTCATATACCAGCCTCTTTTGCAAATTTTGATTAGTTTTGCCACTTAGTTAGACTAAGGAAACAGTGTACTTTAACAACACAATCAGTCAAGTCAATGTATAACTACTTTCTTTCCAAAACAAAGACAGGACAACCCTAAACAGAATCCATCATCTAAGCCTTGGGAAGAGTGAAAATTCACAATGATGAGCTATAAGTGATGAGGAAAGAAAAAGACCATCTACATAGCTTCTATACAGCATACTATTTGGAGGGCACAGAGAATTACTCACTCAGTATAGATTCTATGGGAAGAGGATCAGGGTGTGTGATATAGGATTGTAAAAGAAAAGGATTAACTGCAAAGAGTTGGCCCAATAGACATCATAAGTGCCTGTAGGGAAGGGATGCTGATTCACTGTTTTAGGATGCAATGTGCAACCCATACCTGTGTGTTGGCTTCTGTGAATCCTTTTCCCTTTTTGCATTCTCTTGGGGGTGAAATAAAGGCTATCCCAAACTCAATATGCATATAACACCCAGAATACCTATGTAGAAGTTAGGAACACTGTTTCCTTGTGTTTGGAAAAACCTTGAATACCATGTGTGACAAAGTATATTAGATTTTTCTGAAGTAACTTCAGATGGGGATAATGAGTCAAAAATAACCTTCTTCTTCACTCAGGTCCTAGGTCTGTACTTCATCCATGTGAGCACAAGATTTGGGGGAGGGGGTCCTGAGCCATGGGATTCACATGAAAATAACATCATCATGGAGGGAAATGAATGTGGGTGGTGGGTTATATAAAAGGAACAGTTTGCTTTTATCCTTACTGCTATTTCATGAATCATTGTGTATGTCATTATATCAAACCACACAATATATGTCAAAAATATTTTCTAACTCCATCTGTAAAGGACAGGGTAGTATAATAGAAAGGATAGTGGATTGGGAGTTAAAAGACATGGGATCTAATCCAAACTCTGTCATTATTCAGTTATGTGGCCTTGGGCAAGTCATTTTTGCTCTCTTAGAGTAGAATAGATTATCTCTAAATCCTTTCCAGCTCTAAAGTCTATTATTCAACATGTTAATCTGATATATTATTCATGGCAGCTTAGATCCAGAAATAAGGTTTTCCTGAAAAAACCCACAAAATATCTTTGTTTCACTCTCATTTCTACTAAGAAATCTAAAATGCATGAAGGAGGAAAACAATCCACTTAATTACTTTTGATTATTTTCAATTTTTGTTGGCTATTTCCTCATGTATAAACTAATAACTATGCACTGTAATCCTCTTCTGATATGTTACATATGTATGTAGTGGTCATGGGAATTTGAAGATCTTCCCTGATTTGAAAATATACTCTTCCCCCTAACAGGCTGAATGTAGTTACATGGAGTCTGTGGTGAGAGGAGTTTGCTGAAGGGTGGAGCAGAGCCCACAGGAAGCTGGGAGTTGGAGCCAGCTATATGGTTGGGAGGAAAGTACATTTCAGAGGGAGATAGATAGGCTTGTGAGTAAATATTGGTCTTATGTTGGTTTGTGGGAAGGCTAAAGGATGCTGTGGCTCTCTTTGCTATTGTGGCTTATTAACTTCTCGGCTACTATGATGGAATCAGCTCACTGGTTTGGGGATTCAGTTTCCTCATGTTTGAAGATGTGTTTTCCTTCTGTCTTCTATATATAAAGTCTGTTATATTTTTGATGGATCACTATACTGATATATTTATAGTGACTGTGGGTGCTGTGAACATTGCATTGGCACCACGGTGTATCAAAGCTACATGGTCTATCAAGGTCACTTCTTAACCTGCCTCTTAACTTGCTTCCCCATTTAATTGCATCATTTCTTTAGTAATTAATAATACTTCAGCATTTTCTCTATTAAGGAAATAAGCTTAGAGCTCCACCCCAGTGCATCAAGTATCTTTATTTAATAAACTAGAGGAACTATTTCCATATATAATTACTCATTTCTCTCAGTATTAAAACATATAATCTAGGATTAAACAAATATGAAAATTATTGAATTTACAGTATGTTAACAATAAAACAAATGACAAAAGGAGAAAAATAAGAAAAAGAAAATATAGATACCTATTTAAATTATTTTTGCTTTTGGTTTTATTTCTTCTTTACCATTTTTCATCCCATCTAGTGCAATACACCCTTGTAACTTGACTAATGTCTAATGTGAAAGTATTTGCAGATCCTATGCCATCATGGGGGTTGGGGGTGGGAGGGAAGGGAAATTTGAAACTCAAGGAACTATGGAATTGGATCTTGTAAACTAAAAGTAAACAAAGAAATTAATTTTTTAAAAAAAGAATTCTTGAAAGTCCTCTATTCCACTGAATGACCATATTTTCCCCTGAAAGAGGATACTCAGTTTTGCTGGGTAGGCGATTCTTGGTTTTAAGCCCAGCTCCTTTGACCTCCAGAATATCATATTCCAAGCCCTTTGATCCCTTAATGTAGAAGCTGCCAGATCCTGTGTTATCCTGATTATGTTTCCACAATATTCAAATTGTTTCTTCCTGGCTGCTTGTAATATTTTTCTCCTTGATCTGGGAATTCTGGAACCTGGCTATAATATTCCTAGGAGTTTTCTTTTTGGGATCTTTTTCAAGAGGTGATCAGTGGATTCTTTCAACTTCTATTGTGCCCTCTGGTTCTAAAACATCAGGGCAATTTTCCTTGAGAATTTCTTGAAGGATGGTTTCTAGGTTCTTTTTTTGATCGTGGCTTTCAGGTAGACCAATAATTTTTAAATTCTCTCTCCTGGACCTATTTTCCAGGTCAATGGTTTTTCCAATGAGATATTTCACATTGCCTTCTATTTTTTCATTTGTTTGGATCTGTTGAATGGTATCTTGATTTCTCATAAAATCACTAGCTTCCATTTGTTCCAATTTAATTCTGAAGGAATTATTCTCTTCAGTAAGCTTTTGAGATTTTTTTTCCATCAGGCAAATTCATCTTTTTAAGGCATTCTTCTCCTCATTGCCTTTCTGAGCCCTTTTGCCATTTGATTTAGTCTATTTTTAGGGTTTTATTTTATTCAGTCAGGTTGTTGACTCTCTTTTCATGATTTTCTTTCATCATTCTCAGTTCTCTTCCCAATTTTTCCTCCACTTCTCTTATTTGGTTTTCAAAATCCTTCTTAAGCTCCTCTATGACCTATAAACAGTTCACATTTTTCTTGGAAGCTTTTGGTGCAGGAGTTCTGACTTCATTGTCTTTTTCTTGTTCCATGCTTTGATCCTTTTTGTCTCCAAAATAGGAGTCTAAAGTTGGATTACTGTGCTTGCTTTGCTTCCTTTGCTTGCTCATGTTGCCACTCAATTACTTGACTTTTGACCTTTTTGCCACAGTAGAACTCTGCTTCCAGAGAGGAGAGCTTTTTCCCAAATCACTGGAGTTTTCACACTCTCGGGAGGTATTAGTTGGGTCCCTCTCTGAAGCCTCCACCAGCTCTGGCACCTAGTCATGCACCCCACATCCTCCACCCTAGACAGAGATCCTGATCTAAGCAGATTAAAGCAAGAGAAATTACCCCTCATACCGGTCACTTGGTCCCTCTACGATTTGCAGGCTAGGAGCTCTGAAGCAGCCACATGGCGGTGGCTGCTATGCCTCAGCCACTTCTCTCTCAAGGGTCAGAGGCTGGACCTCACTCCTGTACCTCCTGTTCCCAATGTCTACTGACCTGTCACTTTGTCTTTGGCATTTATGTGTTGATAATTTTGGAAACTGCCATAGCTGCTGGTGATGCACTCTCCTAATGTCCCTCTTGCTGTGGCTAGTCAGGCCACCCTGGGGCTGAAACTGTGGACTCTCTTGGGGTTGGTCTCTGCTCCAAGAATGCTGCAAAGGCCCCTTCCTGCAGGCCTGCCAGGCTGTCTTCAGTGGGAGGTTAGTTTCTCTCTGTCACTTTGTGGGTTCTGTAGCTATAAAGTTTGTTTAGAGTCATTTTTTACATGTATTGGAGGAGGTAAAAGTGGAAGCCACATGGAAGTCCTGTTTCTACTCTCCCATCTTGGCTTCACCCCACAATGTTTTTTTCTATTTGGTTATCAAACTTATCTAATGTTCTTTGAATATAGCAGTTTCCCTACCTACCTCTCCCCTCCAATCCACCAGCAAATTTCATTCATCTCATTTCAGTTTTTGATAGCAAACTTGGGCTCATACTCCCTTGTTTCTTGAAACTGCTTCTTTGGCCATCAGCTTCCTTCAAACCAAAGGATAATTCTCCTTAAGTGCATTTGACATATTTATGACCATGTAGTCCACAGGTGTAACAGGTTTCATACATGAATGTCATAATGAGTTCTCATCAGCTCAAGGAATTTATATTGTAATGGGGGAAGATAAAAGACAACTGAAAATTTGATGGGAGAAGAGCGGCAACATGGAAAAAATCATCAGGAGAGTAAGGGGCTATACCAGGTTTGAAATTAGCAAGACTATATGATAATGAAACTGGCAATCTAAGTTAAATGGATGAATATTTACAAAAACATATAAATTATTAGGACTAACAGAAGAAGAAATAGAATGTAATATTTAAATAATTCTATCTTAGAAAAAAGAACTTGAACAAACCATAATTAAGTTACCTAAGAAAAAATCCTCAGGACCAAATGGATTTACAAGTGAATTCTACCAAACACGTAAAGAATAATTAATCCTAATACTATATAAATCATTTGAAATATTGGTAAAGAAAGAGTCCTACAAAATTCTTTCTATTATTCAAATACATTTTTGAAATCTAGATTAGAGAAAGCAAAAACAGAGAAAGAAAACTATAGGCCAATTTCAGTAATGAATACTGATGCAAAAATTAAAAAAAACTAGCATAATGATTATAGTAATATGTCACAAATATCCTGCACTGGAATGGGGGTGGGGTTAATACCAGAAAAGTAGAGTTAATTCAATATTTGGGAAACTATAAGCATAATTGACCTTGTCAACAAGAAAAATAACAAAAATCATATGAGAAACTCAATAGATACAGGAAAAACTTTTAACATAATACATGCTCATGCCTATTAAAAACACTAGAAGATATAGGGAATAAATGGAATTTTTCTCTAAATGATAAGTAGTCTTATCTAAAACCAAGATCAAACATTATCTGTAATGTAGATAAACTTGAAGCCTTCCCAGTAAGATGAGGGGTAAAGCAAGGATGACCATTATTACCACTATTATTCAATATTGTATTAGAAATGCTGAAAATAAAGAAAAGAAATGCTAGCTAAAAGATAAGAATAAGATATTGAAGGAATAAAAATAGACAATGAGGAAACAAAATTATCAGTCTCTGAAGATGATATGATGGTATACTTAGAGAACACTTAGAGAATCAACTGAAAAACTAGTTGAAACAACAACCTCAGCAAAGTTGCAGGATATATAATAAACCCACATTAATCAACAGTGCTTCTATATCCTGGCAGCAAAACTCAGTACGAGGAGCTAGAAAAATAATTTTTTTGTAAAATAATTGTTGACAATACAAAATAATTGGGAGTCTATCTGCCTAAACAAACCTGGGTGCTATATGAACACAATTACAAAACATCTTTCACACAAATGAAAACTGATCTAAACAATTAGAGAAATATTAATTGCTCATGGGTATTCTGAACTAATGTAATAAAAATGACAATTATAATTAAATTATTTTACTTATTCTGTGCCATATCAATCAAACTACCAAAGAATTATTTAATAGATCTAGGGAAAAAATCATCCAGAAGATCAAAAAGTCAAAAATATCAATAGAATCAATGAAAAAATGTGAAGGAAGATGATCTAGCAGTACCAGATTTCAAACTATGTTACAAAGTGGTAATCATGAAAACAATTTAGTAATGGCTAAGAAGTAGAGTGGTGGTTCAGTGGAATAGATTAGGTACACAATGCACAGTATTCAAAGACCATAATAATTTAATGTTTGGTAAACTCAAAGTTCCAAGTTTTGTGGACAAGAACTTTTTTTTTTTGACAAAAAATTGATGAGAAAACTGAAAAACAGTTTGGCGGAAACTAGACATAGGCTGATATCTCGCACTGTATACTAAGAAAAGCTCAAAGTGGGTACATGATTTAGATAAAGAATGATATAAAAAATTAGGGGAAAATGGAAAAATGTGCCAATCAGATCTATGGATGAGGGAAGTTTATGACCAAATGATGATCCTGGGAAATAGAATAGATGATTTTGATTACATGACATTAAAAGATATGTGCACAAACAAAACCAATGCAGACAAAATTAGGAAAACTGAACACTAGGAGGGGAAATAGAGCACATTTTTATGATAAATGCCTCATTTTTCCAATATATAGGGAACTGAGTCAGATTTATAAAAATAGTAACTGTTCCCCAAATAACAAATGGCCAAGGATACAAAATCAAAGCTGTGTATAGTCTTACAAAAATGCTCTATATCACCATGGATTAGAGAGGTGCAAATTAAAACAACTCAGATTCCACCTCATGCTTATCAGATTTTCTAACATGACAGAAAAAGAAGACGACAAATTCTTGGGGGGATTATAGAAATATAGATACATCAATGCACTTTTGGTGGAGTTGTGAATTAGTCCAACTATTCTGGAAAGTAATTTGGAACTATGTCCAAAAGGATTATAAAATTTTGAATTCCCTTTGACCCAGCAATACTATTTCTTGTATCCCAAATAAATCAAAGGAAAATTTTTGTGTACAAAAATATTTATAGCAGTACTTTTTGTAGTGACAAAGGATTGGAAATTGAGGGGATATATTGTGGTCTAAAATTGTGACAGAATACTATTTACCTATTAGAAATAGTTTCAGAAAACCTGGGAAGTCTTATATGAATTGATGCAAAGCAAAATAAGAAGAATCAGAAGAACAACAAACATTGTAACAGCAGTATTATAACAATGATCAACTGTGAAAGACTTCCTTACTCTGATCAAGATAATGCTCTAAGATAATCTGAAAGAACTCAGAATGAAAAATACTATCAATCTCCAGAGAAATGAACTCTAGAGTGCAAAAGGAAGTATATTTTTTTACTTTCTTTATTTTTCTTGCTCTTTTCTTTTGCAACATGGCTAATATGGAAATATATTTTGTATGACTTCAATAGTATAATTTATGTACTATTGCTTACTTTCTCAATGGGTATAGGAAGAGATGGAGGAAGAGAATTTGATACATGAAATTTTTAAAAAGAATGCTAAAATTAAATAATAAATAAATAAATGAAAAACAAAGAAATAAAAGAAGTGAACAAGGCTCCCAAGATAGGGGTTGTCCCATTTTGTCTTTGTGTCCCTAGGGTGGTAAGAGTGGATAAAGAGCTGGCCTTAGAGCCAAGAAGACTTGGGATTCAAGTCCAATCTCTGACACATACTGGCTGTGTGACCATGACCAAGTCCCTTAACCTCTCAGTACTCTAAGTCAGTGGTGTGAAACTCAAATAGAAGTGGGTGGCACTAACTGGTATATAAAGATTCCTGTGGACTGCCTGTCAACTTAGTTTTAAGATATGATAAAATCTTTGTTTTTATTGTGGTCAGTTACATGGTGGAGTGGATATAATGCCAGGTCTAGAGTCAGAAAAATGAGTCTTCCTGAGTTCAAATTTAGCCTCAGATACTTACAAGCTGTGTGACCTCAGGCAGGTCACTTAACCCTATTTGCCTCAATGTAAAATGAGCTGGAGATGAAAATAGCAAACCATTCCAGTTTTTTTTTGCCAAAAATCCCACAAATGGAGTCACAAAGAGTCTAATATGATTTAAAATGACTGAACAACAGAATGTTTTATTTCTTTTGTTAAATATTTCCCCATTCCATTTTAATCTTGTTTAGGCAGCATTTGAAAGTGCTACAGTCTGAGGTTACACGTTTGACACCTCTGCTCTAGGCAACTGTCCAAGAAAGGTGCACACCTGCACTCAGAGATGTTCCTTCACCCAGGAGTTCTCCTATACTAAAGAAATCACAGATCTAACTTGGATCCCTGCCCCTGTCACTATCTCCAGCACTTAGGGGAATACCCAGCATATAAACAGCTGTTTAATTAATGCTAACTGATTGATTTTTAAGGGTCATGTTTCAGGGAATCAGCTACAGTAAATAAACACATTATAAAAAGAAATTTTATGTGTTACTCTTTTAAGTAATTTTTCAAGTATGTTATTGATTTTCTGATGATCAGTTGTAAAGTAGGAAGTGCTGTTAAATTTTCAATTAGAAATCCTGTTATAGGTTTTATAACATTGAAACACTGTCAGTTTCATATTTATCTAATAATACTTATCATAATTCCTAATTTAAAAAAATTTTAAAAACTTTTTAAAGTTTTAAGTTTTTTAATTTTAAGTTTTAAGTAACATAAGTTTAAGTGGAGGATATAATTTTAGTTACTTTCAAAATATTGTAAATAAATACCTAATTTGGTTATAATATATAATATAATGCCTAATAAATACTTTTAAAATAAATACCTAATTTGGTTTATTATGGAGGTAATTTAATAGCTCATTGGGCTTAGAGTCAGGAAAATCTGGGTTCAACTTCTACTTGAGACACTTACTAGTTGTGTGACGTTGGGTAAATCACTTAACCTCATTATGTCTCAGTGCCTTTTCTGACAGATTTATAATTGATGGTCTTTAAGGTCCCTCCCAGAATTTTCCTATGAACTCTTTCCTCCAATGTTCACAGAACTCCTTATTTGGGTATGTACTTTTCTTTGATGTTTTATTTTTTATTTAGAACATCCTAGACCATGGTGGATTCTCCTAATTCTTAGTGTGGGGGGATGCTTTTATTTAGAAACTTCTTGCTGTCAGAAGACAGTCTCCCTTCTTCTAGAGCCTTGGCATTAAGACTTTTGGAATGATGTGAGAGGAAGCAGAGCAGAGAGAGAGGCCTGTAAGAAATGCCTGCTTATGCCATATTGCAGTGCTGAGAGACTGAAATAGCCACAAAAGCAAACAACATTTTCAGTTATCATTTAAACAGAAAAGACAGGCTGGATTTCTTTAGTTTAGATTTTGTCAGACTTTGATGGATATGCCATAGGTGGAAAGCCAACTTTATTTTCCCAGTGGACAACAGATTAGTCTCCAGTTTGGAACTGTATTTTGTGAGATTTTTGGTGTTGTTTTAAAATTTTTTTTTCTCCCTCTCAAGGCAGAGTGTGTGGCCCAGTGGTGAGAGCCTAGCTTGGGCACTGGGAATTTGTGAGGTCTTGTCCTGGTCCTGATGGAGTTTTGGGACTTGATCAAGTTGCTGAATAGCTTTATTCTTTTCAGTGGTGGAAAATAACACTTCCTTCCCTCCTCCCTGTGGGGTTGTGGTGTGAATTAGTTAATGAGTCTGAAAAAGTGAAGGGTGAGGATGACTTCTATCTTCTAGAGGAGAAAGAAAGGCTCATTATGTTCTGGAGGCAGGACTGAAATTATTCTCCAAAATATCTGGTGAGGGAGAGATTCAGCCTTTAGACAAGATCCCCAGCTGGGTCTGCTAATTAGCATCCCTACTTTCAAACCTAGCAGAAAAATAGGAGAGGGAAGGTCTTGTCCATTTTCTATGATTCAAATAGTTTCAATTCTGTGCAGTCATGATGAAAAATTTAGACTTCAAAAATTTTATGATTTGTTTCTTAGAGAAGTTTAGATTCTAGATCACTGGCCCAGATAGCTTTCTTGTAACTGGGGATCAGAAGAAAGAGCACTAACTCTGGGAGAATCTGAGTTCAAATTTTCTCTCTGATATTTATCTATAAGGACAAGTCACTTAAACCTTTCTAGGCCTCAGTTTCTTCAAATGTAAAATGAAAGAGTTGGAAGAGGTGAGTCTCTTCCTTAACATTTGGTGCTTCAAAGATTAGGTTGGAAGCTTGTTGACAACAGGGTCTGTGCTTTACCTATCCCCAACACTTAGCACAGTGTCTTGCTTAGTGAATGTATGTGATGTTCTGAACTTAATTGAAATAAGTACTTAATAAAGATATGTCACCATGGAGTGGAGGTGGGAAAGTGAAGGAGATTTGTTTTTTCTTTGTTTTGTTTTTTTGTTGTTGTTTTCTTTGTTCTGACTTCTATGACTAAACAAGTCATGGTATATGAATGTAATGGAATACTGTTGTATTATTAAAAAATAATGACAAAGCAGATTTCAGAAAATCCTGGAAAGACTTACATGAACTGATGTTGATTGAAGTGAACAGAACCTAGAGAACATTGTATACAGCAACAGCCACATTGTGTGATGATAAATTGTGATAGGCTTAGCTTTTCTCAGCAACACAATGATCTAAGACAATTACAAAAGACTTGTAATGGAAAATGCTAACCACAACCAGAGTTTTTTAAAACTTATTTTAAAAATTTAACTTATTTTTAAAAAATGAATATTTTATATTTTTTTGAAATGATGCAAATTTCAGAAAATTGCCAAAGGGTTAAAGAAAGCAGATTTCTAGGGGGCCGCTGAGTAATTTTTTTTTAAACAGGGCAGTAGGCCAACTAAGTTTGAGAACCTCTGTGCTAGGTGGCTCAGTGGACAGAGTGCTGGGCTTGGAGTCAGGAACACCTGAGTTCAAATCTGGTCTCAGACACATACTAGCTGTGTGATCCTGGACAAGTCACTTGCTCTCTCTTTGCTTTAATCCAGTGGAGAAGGAAATGGCAAACCACTCCAGCATCTTTGCCAAGACGATATGATGGGGTCATGAAGAGTTGGACACAACCAAAGCACAACAAAGGGGTACAATTTGCAACTATTTAAGGTTTTGATTGAGAAAACTTTCCAGGGCAGTGTTAGGTGCAATTAGGAGGAACTGTTGAAATGTTGATTAGCAGTATATGAGAGGAAATATGAAGCTGACTTGATACTTCATTTGCCCTAAGCAGCCAGTCTTAAAAGGAATAGGTGCTAAAGAAGACAATGAAGGAATCAGTGATGTCAAAGGGATGATGATGATAATGATGATGATGATGATGATGATGATTTTTTTCTTGGTGATGATGAACCCATTAATTAAGACCAATGGGTAAAAATTGTGGAGAGGAAGATATTTGGCTCAAAATCATTTAAAAAAGTAGAATAGGCTGCTTTAGGAAGTGAGGTCAGCTGTAAATAGGCTTCAGTTAGAGATTAGATGACCACAGGTCAAAGATACTGTGAAGAGGATTTTAATTCAGATACAGATTGGACTGGATGACCTCTGAGGCTCCTTCTATCTCTGAGATTATTTGGTTCTGTGATTATGGAGGGTTCAAGGAATTTGTTGACTCTACATGTGCTATTCAAAGACTGATACTTCTTTAAAGATCATCTGACTTTAGGGAAGGGACAGAGAATGAGGTAGAGAAGAAGAGAAAGAGGAGAAATTAGCTCTTAACTAATTAGTGAGCCAGTAGTTACGTACTCAATTTATAATCTCCTCTTCAATTTCCTGTCTATTGGATTATAAACTCCTTGAGGGTAGGATTTTATTGAAATTGTGTATGTCTTCCAGTATAGAATTTCTGGCTCATTCTATTTTAGCCTTGACTACTTTTTATGAATCCTGTTGAGGACCCCACTTATTTTAAGCTAGTATATAGGATTTGTTCAATCATTTCAGTTATATCTGACTCTTTGTAACCATATGTAGGGTTTTCTTGGCAAAGATACTGGAGTGGTTTATCATTTTCTTCTCCAGCTCATTTGAAAGACGAGGAAACTGAGACAAATAGGGTTAAGTGACTTTCTCAGGGTCACAGAGCTAGCATGTGTTAGAGCTAAGACTTTCATCCAGGTGTTCCTGACTTCAAGGTGTAATGGGAATCAAAGTAGTACTTAGCTCCTTGTCTCAGCTATTCAAGTTCCTTTGAGCCCCATTGGTGATTATATCAAGTCTTTGTTGCAAACAATATACATTATGTGACCCTTAATAGGCCTAAGGGAGTTTGGAGACCTTCCCTGCCCTTCATAAACCTAAAATCATCACATGAAGCCCATGGTGGGGGGAACCTGTTGAAAGAGCAGAGCATGAAGAGTAGAATAGGAAGGAGAAGAGCAGATAAAAACTTGAGCACAAGCTGGGTCCAAGTAGAAGTGAGAGGGAGAATGCTTGTGATTTTGGCACTCTGTAGCACTCTGTTTGTTGGTCTGTTGGACAAAAGCTTTGTCTGTGGTTTCTAGACAGAAGTTCTGAAAGAGAACTTTACTGCTGATCCAGAAGCCCTAGAAGAGGACTATACTGCTGTTTACAGAAGTTCTGGGTCTTTACTATGGATTTGTGTTTGATTTCTCAGACAGAAGCTTTGTCTGTTGGTTTGTGTTATTTTGTCAGACAGAAAGTGAATTGAGATGATTGTGGTAGCAATGTGTGTGAATATTGTTGTAACTCTGCTAAGTTTAATGTATGTAAATATTGTTGTGGATTGGTTACGCTTTGTCTACCCCAAAATAGAATCTATGAAGGGCTTAGAGTGGACTAGTCACAGTTAACTTTGATATGGAACAGGAGAGGAGGGCTGCCTACCTGTGAATCTAGGCAACAGTCAGGTGAATCCAGGCAAGAGCTGGAAGCATGGAAGAGGAACCATGAAGTTCGGAAGTCAGCCTTGGGTTAAGAGGAAAGGACTTCTACTTGGGTACTCAGTGCTGACTGGTGATATTAAAACTTACTATGACATAGTGGTGGATGGCTTTTATACTTTCCACTACCCCTTAAGGATGATTGACTTAAGGATGATTGGAAGACTGCCTCAAGTCAAGATGAAAGAAGACTTTTACTTGGGTACTCAATATTGATTGAGGAGTTGTGACTTATTGAATGATATGTTTTCTTTAAGACTATGTGGCCACCTTAGTAATAAATTTTTATGTTATATTGTTTTAAATGTTTTGCTTTAGTTTATTGCTGAATAGAGAGTTCACTATACTATGTGATTAGATCCTTAAAGTTATTCACAGCAGCAGTCCTCAGGAGAGCTGCTTGTGATTGGTTTTATACAAGGTCAAACCTCTATCGACTCTGCCATATTGCTTCCCATGCTCCCTTTTGAACTGGTAAATATGTAGCATAGGTTAGAAAAACTAAGAAACTAATGCTGCCAGTTGAGCATACTAGTCTCATGATGAGTTGGATCACATTGATCACATCACTGTTGCTGCAGGTCATGAAACTCCTGGGGTACATTTACAAGTTTCTATTTTAATAAGAGAGTCAATACTGCACTAAACTGCATTCTTCCTAGGGCTATCCAGCTAACTTCACTGTTCTTTTCCCAACATAATTTGCTCCAAATTGGTTTGAATCATTGGAAAGAATGATTCCATTTCAGAACTTTAAGGGTAGAAGAAAGTGCCTTTGTCTCTAAGTGATTTGTTTGAGAAAAGAAAAGCCTAAATAAATAAAAAAAGAAGGACTGGAAACTGTGGGTTTTCATGATTGAAGAGATTAGGAAGGACCAAATCTTTTCTTTTAATATTGGATGTCTTGTCACAAGCTAGAAACTGGAAACACACAGGCTATTAGAAAACATGACCACACACATTCAGTATTTGGCAATTGTTAGAAGCATGGAGAAGGAAAAACAAAACAAAGCATAGGTTTGCCAATACATTGAAGTATCAAAGAACTAAAACCCCAAACTGCTGTTGCCAAAGACAGTGATATAGTGGTTTATATATGTAGCATCCAGAACTTCCCAATACATGTCCCTTCTTCTCCCTAGGTAGAAACCTATTGTTAGCTTGAGACATTCTGTGGATCAGCAACTATTTAAAATATGACTCGAGAGTCCCTACTGGTGAATTTACAGCTATAGTGATTGAATCCTGACTCGGGCTGGTCTCTAGTAGTTTAGGGCTGATTTTGAAATGAACAAGATGCTCTTACATCATCCAACAGTTAAGAAAAGGTTTATTTAGCCATATTATTATTATTATTATTATTATTTTCTTTTTGGAGGGCAATTAGGGTTGAGTAACTTGCCCAAGGTCACATGGCTAGGTTTTTGTTTGTGTGTGTGTTAAGTGTTTGAGGCCGGATCCGAACTCAGGTCTTCTGACTCCAGGGCCGACGCTCTACTCACTGTGCCACCTAGCCACCCCTTAGCCATATTATTAAAAGAATACTCAACAAGAATAGAGTTCAGTAAATGTGCCAGAGTCTGGATGTCTTGAGTTCAAATCTAGCCTCAGATATTTACTATGTGACTTTGGGAAAGTCACTTCACCCTGTTTGCCTTAATTTCTTCATCTATAAAATGAGCTAGAGAAGGAATTGGCGAACCACTCCAGGTTGGGCTTCTCCAGTCCCCTTACCCTGAGAACATGGATACTCATACCACTAGTATGATCAGAGAGTCACTAACCATAATCCTTCCAATAAGATGGAAGACCTCTAGGCCTTATCAATGGAGCTGCCACTTTATTATACAGACCACTAGGCACTGTCACATGACTTGCTGTTGTACCTTAAGGACTACTGGCCTTATCCTCACCATTACTATTCCCTTAGAATATCTGAGCCTTTTCACATACTTCAATTGTACTCTCTTATGTGTTGTGTCCTCTAATTAGAGTGTGACATCCTTAAAAATAGGGGAGTATCTTACTTTTATTTCCACAATATAAATGCTCAATAAATGCTTCATAAATTCATTAATTTATTTGTCATTAACCTCTCTGAGCCTATAAAATGAAGTTGTACAAGATGGTGCTGGTACTCACTCTAGAACTATGATTCTGTGATCCCTTTTCTCCTTTACCCAGATAAAGAAGGAACTAGAGCCCAGTTTCTTTGCCCCACAGAGCCTCTGCCTCTCCAGAGCTCTGAAGTAAAGACGAGTTCACAGTATCCCCAACTGGACCTTGAAAAGCATTTATTTTCCCATAGAAACATAACAAGCGTTTCCCATAACAAACACGGTTATAAATGGTGATTAGGTGTAATTGAAATAGTACTTTTCGTGCCACACTGAAGGTACATTCTTGAGTAAATGGTCTCTCATGGACTAGCCTGAGTCTTAACCACCATAACAAGTAACTTACAAATGAACTTTTGGAAGGCAAGGTAGGCGCTATCTGGGAAAAAAAAAAGGGTAAGGAAAATTCAACTGGAAATTAAGAAAAAGCTGTATAGTGACTTTATCAGGTCAGTTTTCAGTAAGAGCTTGTAGAGGAGAGATTCTTAAGTTTTTGTTTTCTTGTCATGGACCCTTTTGACAGTCTGGTGAAACCTACAGACCCCTTCTTTTGTTCTGTTTTTAAATATGTAAAATAAAATATATAGGATTCCAAAGTAGACCAATTATATTAAAATATGCTTGTAAGGTTATTAAAAAAAAAACACCACAAATTCCTGGATCCCAGGTTAAGGACCCTGAATTCCTCCCCTAGAGAATGCCAAGAGTTCATAGGAATCACTAAAAACCAGGATGATATCTACCATCAGACAAAGTGTGAGCACCAGAAAAGTCATTCTATGAGCCGACCATACAGAGGGAGGAAGCACACTTGTCTTTGAAGTGCTGGGTTACTGTTTTATTAGGTAATCTTAGCTCTTCAATGAAGTCTAACAAAAGAAGTAGCATGTGAGTGCTCTTATGTGTTACCAATTAACCTTGCCTTTTATCTCTTGCTTCCTCTCCAAGAGGCATGGTCTTTGGTTTCCTTTGTCCCCCATTTTCCTGGCTAAACACAGTGTAGGGTTGAGTCTCATAATGTTTCACATTGGGATGATTTAGTAACTAAATGCTTCTCTCAAGTGTTTCCCATGCCTTGGGTTTCCCATCTTCCTAGAGTTGGAACCACTATGACTTTTTGTTAGGCTACCATGGTCATTTGAACTACTAGAACAAGGACCAAAACAATTGGGTATTTAATGGTCCTGGATCACACACTACTCCTATACTGTTTTCTTAGATCTATTTTTTCCTCCTAATATGCTAATATTGATGGTCTATTTTCTTAATTTCCATAGGTTCCCACAGAGGGTGATATGGCCTCCTGGGATGTATGGGAACAATGGGAGGGGTGTAGTAGCCTCAGGTGCAATTGGGGAAAGTGAATAAAAATAGGGATTAACCTAACCTAACCCTAGGGGGGCACTAAGTATTTTTTTTAAAGGTGGCAGTAGGCCAAATAAATTTGGGAGCCTCTGAGTCTCACCAGAGACTACACCTAGGAGGACATCTCTACCCCTTTTATTTTCTGCCCCACTACTGCACTACCCTTCCACCTCACCATTTTCCATCTGTTATCCCAAAGAATTGCAATCAAATCAATACTATCATTGACTCTAGGAAAGGGCATGTCAATTCACTACATTACGGTTCCATCATCTTCATTGCTTTGTAAATTATAGGTTCCTTCCCTGCATATTGCTCTACCATTAGAATGTAAATTCCATTCGTCCAGGGACTTTCTATGTTTTTAAAGCATATTCCAACACTTAGCACAGGGTTTGGTACATAATAAGTGCCTAATAAATGCTTTTCATTCTTTTATGAGTCTGATGGATCATCTTTACATAGGCCATACCTGAATGAAATAGAGATTTCGTGACTATCCGGTTGAATTCAACGAAAAAATGAAACAAAACATTAAGCTCTGAGTAGGTATATGTGTAATATAAGATGGTATATAATTTCATGGCTAGAAGGCCAACTTTAGAGTCAGATGGATCTCAGTTCAAGTACTATTTCTCACATATTCTTTTGGTTTGGGGCAATCTTGGAGTGGAAGAAATATGAGAAAAGGTATAGATTCTCTTTCTTTCCTCCTCAATTTCCATTGATCATGTCATCAAAAAGAATTGTGCAGAAGCAGATAGAACATGATGCTAGGAGAATGAGGAGACATCCCATCTGGCTTGGAACAATAGTCCCCCAAAGAAAGTCAGTATGAGCGATTGTGACCTCTAGCTGGGAAAGGAGTGCTGAGATACCGTATTAACAAAGGCACTGAGCCCAAGGTCTGAAAAGAGCTGAACCTAACAGGAGCCTCATGAGGTTTCTATTAAGGGGAGAAAGGACTTTGAGTTTCAAGCTACAGCTTTGCCAACTGTGCTTTCTGTATGTGAGTCTCTGTACTTTAGATTTTTGTCCCCACAGACTCTGTGTGCACATGTGGGAGAGCATATCACAGATTCTTTGGTAGAACACTTCCAACTCCTGTTCTTGCTATACCATCTTAGTAAAATACCTTTGCTTAAAAGCTAATTTTACTTCTCTGATCATTACTGGAAAATACAGCAGTGGGTGCTTGGGATCAATAATATTAGAAACCCAGCCCTTTGGGTTTGCCTAGGTGGCACAGTGAATAGAGCACAGGTCCAGAAGTCAGGAGGACCTGAGTTCAAATCTGACCTCAGACAGTTGACACAAAATCTAGACCTGTGACTTTGGGCAAGTCATTTAATCCCAATTGCCCTCCAAAAAGAAAGAGACAGAGAGAGAGAGACAGAGAGAGAGAGAGAGAGAGAGAGAGAGAGAGAGAGAGAGAGAGAGAGAGAGAGAGAAACCCAGTCCCTCAAGGTTATCCCTAGATCCCCAAGGGACTACCTTCTGAGGATCTAGCCCACAAAATAGACTGAGAAGGAATGGTCAGACAGGCAGAAATAAAATTGAGAGAGTAATGTTATAAAATACCAGAGAGGAAAGAGTATCAATGAGTAGAGGGGTGATCAACAGTATGGAAAGTGATAAAAATGTTAAGTAAGATTAGGACTGAGAAAAAACTTCATCCTACCTGGCAATCAAAAGATCACTAATAACTTTGGGGAGAATAGTTTCAATTGATTTGTTATCCATATTACAAAGAGTTGAAGAGTAAGTAAGAGGAGAGAAAGTAGAATCAATAAATGTAGATAGCATGTCCTAAAACTCTGATTGATAGAGGGAGAAGATATAGAACAGAGATTGAGGGGCAGGTGGGATTTAGTGAAAGATTGTTTTAAGGATAAAAGAGAGTTAGGGGGCAGCGAGGTGGTGCAGCCCTGGTTAGGAGGACCTGAATTCAAATTTGGCTTCAGACACTTGACACACGAACTGGCAAGTCACTTAACCCCAGTTGCCTTGCCTTCCCCCCTCCAAAAAAAAGTGTGCTGTAAGATAAAAGCGAGTTACAAATGTTTTAAGGCAGTGGAGAAAGAACCATTAGAAAGGTAAAGTTGAAAGATTAAAGAAAGGGAGGAAGATTGAGGAGACAATCTGCTAAAGAAGACAAGAAGAGAACAAATCAAGAGCATGTATCGAAGGGTTGACCTTGGCAAGAAGGGCTAGATCATAAGAGATTAGGGCAAAGGAGGAGAAAGTGGGAAAAGATATCACATAACTGAGATAAAAAGTGGAGAAAGTAAGGGCTTGGCAAATGACCCCAATTTTCTTTCTTTCTTTCTTTCTTTCTTTCTTTCTTTCTTTCTTTCTTTCTTTCTTTCTTTCTTTCTTTCTTTCTTTCTTCTTAACAAATGCTTTATTAACTTCTGGTTTACATCATTCATTTCCACCAGATTTTGAGTTACAATTTTTCCCCATTTTCCCCCTACCCACCATCCCAGAATAGCAGTCCCACAAGATATCCCTTCCTCCAATCTGCTCTCTCCCATATCTTCTCCCATACCCCCTTTGACTTTTCCATTAGAGCAAGGTGAATCTCTGTGCCCCAATGCCTGTACATCTTATCTACCAATTACATGCAAAATAATATTAATAATAGTATTTATATATATTTGAAACATTTAATTTTAAGACCTTGAATTTCAGATCCATTCCCTTCCTCCCTTGTCACCCATTCCCTCTGGGAGGATAAGTAATTTAGTATATGTTGTACATGTCTAACTATGCAAAACATTGCCATAGTAGATATATTGTAAAGGGCTGCTTATAATTCCCTCCCATCCATCCCACTCCCTACCTGGTGCATTCCCTACTTTGATCCTGTCCCTCTTCTAAAGTAGGTACTTCCAACCTCCCCTGACCCCGATTTTCTTAATGAAGTGAGAATAGTCATCTTCAATTGAATGATGAGAGAGGTAAGTACGGAAGGCTTGAGGAAACGAGAAAAGACTTGGGATTGCTTCTGAAGAGCATAAATTACAGAGGAATTAAAAAAATATTGCCTTGCTGCAGTGAGAGCCCAGTTGAAATTGTACAACATGATTTTATAATGAATCTAGTTACAATGGTTACATGGCTTCTTTCAGCTTTATTCAGGAGTACATGAATAGGATTGGAGGACACAGTGGTAGTAATCTAAGGATGACTTTTCTCAAGGATAAGTATCAACTAGGACAGAGTTTAGGGATTCAAATTTATGATAGTATGAAGTTAAATTTGTTAACTATGGAAAAAGGATGGGAAGGGAAGAATGTGTCAGAACAGGAGTAATGACTTGAAAAGGGGGTCAGTGGAGGGATTGAAGGTCATAGTGATGACAAAGAACAGATTTAGGAGGAGTGAGGCACAGGGAAAGATGAAATGATAAGTGATTATGATCAGGCAGAGGAAGGTCAGTTTTACTTTGGGCAAGGGCTTTTCCTCATTAAGAGTTTCTTATACTAATGAAATCACAGTCTTTTTCTAGCTCTAAAGGTTGTGGTTTGAATTAATCATTTTCATCATCATGTTCATCTGTGGATCAGGAGGACTGGATCAATAAACAAATTTGTAAAGTACTTGAATGAAACAGTCTTTGCCCTAAAAAGACTTCTATTTTGTTGGCTTCCATTTTGATTGGTTAATTTGGTTGATGTTATAGCCATTCTAGAGACTAAATATGTTGGTCTCTTTGGTCATAATGCTTAAATTTACTAAATAATAAAGCTCAAGATTTCATAAGGAAAACTTTCTGATAGAAAATTGGAATATTTATATCTTATATCCATGTTGCTCATTACCATGCATTCCCACAATGACTCTTTGGGTTGAATACTACAACTTTTATCCTCATTTTAGAGATGGTGAGTTTGAGATTCAAAGAGGTTGAATGATTCTCCCATAATTGTGTAACTATTAAGTTCTAGAAGTAAGCTTTGAATCCTGTTCTCTCTTGACTCCAAATTCTTTCTATTTCACTATGTAGCCTTATAAGCAGTTTGTTGGACTGCATCTGTTACTTGTGTGTGTTTCTAAAAATTAATTAATTTATTTGCTTTTGCGGGGGGAGGGCAGGGCAGTTGGGGTTAAGTGACTTGCCCTACGTCACATGGCTAATTAGTGTTAAGTGTCTGAGGCCATATTTGAACTCAGTTTCTCATGACTTCAGGGCTCTATTCACTATGCCACCTAGCCACCCCAGCGTGTATATTTCTTAAACCAGTTTTTTGTAGTTGTTGTTGGAAGGGTCACAATATGAATATTTGAAGATAATGTAATGGTTTGGAGAAATGGAGAATTCAGTATATATTTATATTTTTTTTTCCTTTTTAATGTTCCCTTCTATGTTGTACCAAGGGCCCTTCCTATTTCCAAACCAGTTGAAGGCAACATTTTGAGGCATCATGAAGATGACCTTGCAGTGTCCATGATCACTATTAAATTTCATAATGGGAAAAGGAAGTAGTGATGAAGAAGGTGCCTGGTTAGCTCACCTAGACATACCTTATTGATGATGGAACAATAATATTACTTGTGTCAATGAAGGATAATATGCATGTGTAGGCATTCACAGACAGGTATGTACATAAAAACATGGATGCAGATTTGCAGATTGTATGAAGAGTTGGAATAGGTTGGGAAGAAAATTATTTAAGGGAAGCAAAGTTATTATTATTAATTTTAAGCAATTGGGGTTAAGTAACTTGCTCAAGGTTACATGGCCAGTCATTATTTATGTGTAAGTGCTCAATTTCTGAGGCCGGGACCAATACCGGGTCATCCCAACTCTGGGGCTAGCACTCTTACTCACTGTGACACCTAGCCCCCCCCAAAATTATTATTTAAGCCAAGTTTTTTTTTTATCCATACAGCCTTATACCTTCCTATATAGACATATATATGTATGTATACATATATACATATGTATGTGGATATATATTCATTTATATTACATTTAAATATTGTCATCCTAAGAAAAGTTTCATAAGTTACAATTATATTTTTTCCATGTAGGAATATAAATAGTTCAACTTTGATAAGTTCCTTATGATTTTTTTCTGTTTACCTTTTCATGCTTCTCTTGCTTCTTGTATCTGAATGCCAAATTTTCTATTCAACTCAAGGATGCTTGAAAGTCTTCTGTTTCATTGAATGACCTGAAACATGTTTTCCCCTGAAACATGATGTTCAGTTTTGCTGGGTCGGTGATTCTTGGTTTTAATCCCAGCTCCTTTAACCCCTGGACTAACATATTCCAAGCCCTTCAGTCCCTCAGTGTAGAAGCTGCTAGATCCTCTGTTATCCTGATTGTGTTTCCACAATATTCAAATTGTTTCTTCTTGGCTGCTTCTAATATTTTCTCCTTGATTTGGGAACTTCAGAACCTCGATATAATATTTCTAGGAGTTTTCTTCTTGGGATCTTTTTCTTTTTTTTTTAAACAAATGCTTTATTAACTTCTGTTTTACATCATTCATTTCCGCCAGATTTTGAGTTACAATCATTTCCCCCCATTATTCCCCTACCCAACCTCCCAGAATAGTAGTCCCACAAGATATCGCTTCCTCCAATCTGCTCTCTCCCATACCTTCTCCCATACCCCCATCGACTTTTCCATTAGAGGAAGGTGAATCTTTGTGTCCCAATGCCTGCACATCTTATCTCCCTATTACAAGCAAAAGAGTATTAATAATAGTATTTATATATATTGGAAACATTTAATGTTAAGACCTCGAATTTCAGATCCATTTCCTTCCTCCTTTGTCACCCATTCCCTCTGGGGAGATAAGTAATTCAGTATATGTTGTACATGTCTAGCTATACAAAACATTATCATAGTAGATATATTGTACAAGGCTGCTTATAATTCCCTCCCACTCATCCCACCCCCCACCTGGTCCATTCCCTACATGATCCTGTCCCTCTTCTATAGTGGGTACTTCCAACCTCCCCTCCCCTCAAGGATGCCCTCCCATCCATCATCCCTCCTCTCATCCCCCTTCCCCCTATCCTGCTGCAGGTTGAGATATCCCATTTAGTATGTATGTCGTTTTCTCCCTGAACCAAATTCAATGTGAATGTGGTTTTGCCTTTTTAGCCTTCCTTATTCTCCCCCTCCTTTGCAACCACTTCCCCTTGCTTCTTCTACATGGGATGGTTTACCCTACCCTGTCTCTCCCCATCTCCTCTTGCCACTTTCCTCTCTCACCTCATAATTTCATCCCTTGAGTATTCTCCCTTCCCAAAAAATTCAACCTATGCCCTCTATCCATATATAACTGTAACCATATACACACACATTCACATATGTATTCATATGACCACACCCCCTTCTTCCATTATTTTTATAGTGAGAAAGATATCATCAGTCCCAGTTATTGCTTTTCCATATAGGAATGTAAATAGTTCAACTTTGATAAGTTCCCCTTGATCTCTCTTCCCCGATTACTTTCTCAGGCATCTCTTCCTTCCTGTGTCTGGATGTCAAATTTTCTATTCAATTCTGGTTTTTTCCTCAAGAATGCTTGAAAGTCCTCTATTCCACTGAATGACCATATTTTCCCCTGAAACAAAATACTCAGTTTTGCTGGGTAGGTGACCCTTGGGTTCATTCCCAGTTCTTTTGTCCTCTGGAATATCATATTCCATGCCCTTCAATCCTCAGTGTAGAAGCTGCCAGGTCCTGGGCTATTCTGATTGTGTTTCCACAATATTGAAATTGTTTCTTCCTGGCCGCCTGTAGTATTTTCTCCTTGATCTGGGGATTCTGGAACCTGGCTATAATATTCCTGGGAGTTTTCTTTTTGGGATCTTTTTCAGGAGGTGATTGGTGGAGTCTTTCAACCTCTATTTTGCCCTCTGGATCTAAAACATCAGGGCAGTTTTCCTTGAGAATTTCTTGAAGTGTGATTTCTAGGTTCTTTCCTTGATCATGGCTTTCAGGTAGTCCAATAATTTTTAAATTGTCTCTCCTGGATCTATTCTCCAGGTCAGTGGTTTTTCCCATGAGATATTTCACATTGCCTTCCAATCTTTTGTTTGTTTGGATCTGCTTAACAGCATCTCGATTTCTCACAAAGTCACTAGCTTCCATTTGCTCCAGTCTAACTCTGAAGGAATGAATCTCCTCAGTGAACTTTTGAGATTCTTTTTCCATCTGGCAAATTCGACTTTTTAAGGCATTCTTCTCCTCATTGCCCTTTTGGGCCTCCTTTGCATTTGAGCTAGTCTATTTTTTAAGGTGTTGTTTTCCTCAGTCAGGCTGTTGACCCTCATTTCATACTTTTCCTGCATCCTTCTCATTTCTCTTTCCAATTTTTCCTCCACTTCTCTTATTTGATTTTTAAAGTCCTTCTTAAGGTCCTCTATGGCCTGCAACCCGCTCATGTTTTCCCCTGGGGCTTTTGGAGCAGGACTTCTGACCTCACAGTCCTTTTCCCGCTCTATGCCCCCAAAATAGGAGTCTAGGGTTGCATTTTTCTGTTTCCTTTGCCTTGGCATGTTGCCACATAATTACTTGACTTTTGGGCTTGTTGCCACACTATGGCTTTAAGGCCAGATAGAGGAATTTTCGTCCCAAACATGTGGAGGGCAACTTCCGTTTCTGGCAAGCTGTAAACCCACCCATGACTTCCACCCTAGATCACAATCCAGATCCAGGGAGGTTAAAGCAAGAGCGATTACCCCCCAGGACTGATCGCTGGATCT
>WOXC01001234.1:0-92237 GCA_011680675.1 Gymnobelideus leadbeateri
GCTATTTCCATTAACTTGGGGTTTCAGTCTGGGTGGGAGACTTATCTTTGGGTTTTCTGCTTCATGAAGGAGGGATGGGAGGATCTGAGCAGCTAGAATTTACTTTGCCATTCCAGCCCCTGTATCATACAGGCAGGCAGTTTCTAAATTTCCAGGCTGGGGGCTGAATGCAGCCTGAGAAGCCACTCTCTCCACTGGTTGCCCGACTCTCCTACCTGGCTCCAATGATCCGTTCCCTCTGCGAGATGACTGCGATTCGTCCTTGGTAAGTCTGCAGGCTGGGGCTTTTTCTCTCTCTGGTGTATTCTGCTTGCCTGCTCTTAGGTCTGAGCTGTGCAGACCCCACGCGCTCTGCGCTCGACCTGTGCTGGCACTCTGGGAAACCTCCTGGGCTGGATTCTGCCACACTCTGTCTTCCACTGGGCTCCGTCACTCCGGAATCCGCTCAGATTTACCCTTTTGGACTTAGTGACAGAGGAGCTCAGCGAGGTTACTGCTTCCTTTCCGCCATCTTGGCTCCGCCCCCTATCTTTCTTTTTCTTACATCATCAGAATTTCTCCCAGTATACTTTCCTATCAGCCCTCTAGGAGAACCATCTTATATAATAAATAATATGTTTTTTATTTAAGAATAAAAGAGAGGAAGAAGATGAGTACAATTGATATAACTGATCAATGCTTCAAGAAAATCTGAGAATATGTATAATTTTCCAAACCTATGGACCTCCTACCTAAGCTCAGGAGAGGGGTGGGGATGTCTTCCCATAACTCTTTATATATCTCATTTATATTAAGCTTGTTCTTTGTGATTTTGCAGCTTTCACTTTGAGTTTCTGTGATTGCTCTTTTCATTTACATTGTTGTAGTCATCATTCATATGTTTTGACTTTCAGTACTTCACTTTGCATCAGTTTATATAACTCCTTCCATATTTCTCTGTAGTCATTAGGTTCATTATTCTTGTAATTCCATTATGTTATTTTGCCAAAATTTGTTTAGCAATTAGATGATTATGTTCATCGGTGGGTAGAGAGAGTAGAATCATGTATACCTTCATAGAGGAGGTGGCATTTGAACTAGATCCTGAAAGATCTATTTACTTTTGATAGACAGAGAATTTATCTTGCTCCACCAACAGGTTACCAAACAAACCAATGACATTTTACACTGAGACCTTTAAGAACATGACAGACTCCCATCTGTTTCAAAATAGATTATTCTCTCCTTATTTGTCCACTAAATCATACTCCTAATTGACATCATAGCCAATTGTGCTTTATGACCCCTTTTTACTCTTTTGAGATATTTTTTCACATATATTATCGCTTTTGATTCAATAATTCTAGATAGATATTTGATTATTTTCTTGGAAATTACTTTAAGAGGCAATGCATGATTACTTTGATTTATCAAATGTTCTTAGGAAAAGTGACAGCTTAGAAATCATCTCTGTCATGTTATCAGTAGTAGAAATAGGATAGAAGATGATAAACATGCTTGTTTGTTACTTTTTTCAAAAGACTGGGAGCTGAATTTTGTTGTTCTGTAGAAGATTTTTTTTTATTTCTCTATTTCTCTCTCTGTCTCTGTCTCTCTGTCTCTGTCTCTCTGTTTCTGTCTCTCTCTCTGTCTCTCTCTCTCTCCCTCTATTCTCCCCTCCTTCAAACTCTATCTGTATTTCTTTCTCTCAACTTCTCTTCCAGAAAAACTACCTCTGCAAGAGGAAGCTACATGACACAGTGGATATGAATGACAGGACTTGAGTTCATATCCAGCCTCAGACACTTACTAGCTATGTGAACCTAGGGAAATCACTTAATTTCTGTTTGCCTACAGCTGCTTAACTGGTTGTAGTAAGGATCAAATTGGATAATATTTGTAAAGCACTTAACACAGTACCTGGCATGTAGTAGAGGCTTATTTCCTTCATCTCAAGGAAGCAATTGGACACATCACATTACAGCCCTAACATTAGTTTCCTTCTCTGTAAAAAATTGCGTAACAATTTAGCTCACAAGGCTGTGTGAGTGTCGTATGAGATAATAAACACAAAGTAATTTGCAAACCATAAAGTTTCATTAAATGTAAGCTATTATTATTCTTCACTTAGAAATATGTTCTAACAATCTACTTCTTAAATGTTATAACTTTACTAGAGGCACTAAGAGTGAAATAGACTTAGTAAGATTTCTGGGACTTGGAGATTTTTGATCACCTCCTATGGCTAGGAAACAAAGCATAATTTAAGAAGAGAATAGGACAAAAGAAAAAGCCTGAGAAAGAAAAGGTGATATGATGGCACAGGTCTACTCTGGGAGCCGTACAGGGGAGAGTGACCCTTGCTAGCATGTTTTTTTTTCTTTCTAACTGATTCATAACCATTATCCATTTGTAAATTCATACATAAATTTCCAAAGAGAGAATTACTAAAAACTTAGGTCTTTTAAAACTGCCTCATCAACTCCCAAAGTTGCATACACATTGTCTCTTGATTTGAAGGAGGTAATATGACTGAGTGAATAAACTGTTGGATTTGGAGTAAGGCAGACTTGGGTTTAAGGTAAACTCTAGGTAGTTGGTGCTTCAGTGGATAGAGCACAGGACCTGGAGTCAGGAAGATGTCAAGAAGACTTCAGGAAGATCTTCCTGAAATCAAATCTGGTCTTAAGCACTTACAAGCTGT
This sequence comes from Gymnobelideus leadbeateri, assembly GCA_011680675.1. Classification (NCBI taxonomy): domain Eukaryota; kingdom Metazoa; phylum Chordata; class Mammalia; order Diprotodontia; family Petauridae; genus Gymnobelideus; species Gymnobelideus leadbeateri. Next base: position 2,684 of record WOXC01001234.1, read on the forward strand.
GTGATACTGGGTTTGAAGTCAGGAAGACTTGGCTTCTTAAACTCCTTTGACACTGTCCAGATGTGTTACCATGGAGGAAATCACAACTTCAAACCCATCTTCTAAACCATGTACAGGGTTGTAAGGTCAGTCTCCTGACTCACTGATTTCTACTGGTAGAGTTTGAGCTTATATTCTCTACAGGAGAGATGTCAAGAACATGGCCTACTGTCAACCCACCATACTTCTGAGGATAGCCCAAACCAGATTAAAATAGAATTGGGAAATATTTTTAAAAATAAAACAAAAATAGATAATGCTAATTCACAGTTTTCTAAGTCAAGACAGTGCCAGAAGAAATTCTTATGTATGGTTTATTGGCCCCATTTCTACTTGAATCTGTTCTAAAGGACAGATGAATACAAAATTCTCAAATACAAAGGAACTAAATTCATTTGAAAAAATGATTATCCTTTTCTCCAATCTGGAACAACTACAGGCAATATATTTTTTCTTGCTACATTGGATGAGGGTGGCCATGGCACAGATAATGCAAGACACATTTATATGGTTTTGGATATATTTTGGCCCCAACTTTGAATCTGGGAGGGCCTGGCATTCTAGTAATTCATTTAGACCAAGGGGATAAAGCCACACTGGAAAACTTGACTCAGGAAGAGCTTGAAAGCTATTTAACTTCACTGACCTGCTCTCACAGGACATCATTCTTCTTAAGTAAGAATAAGATAAGTAAAAAACTTCTTCACCTAGAGTGAATTTAGCTCATGTCTCTCTAAAGTTGGGGAAGGTGGTTAAGAGCTGTAGTTTAGCAGAACATTGTTCCTGAACAATGGGCTGAAACATATCTATTTCAGGACATGGGAAAAATATAAATAAAAATGCAAAGATGCTGTTTGTTTTTTTTAATCTGTGAATACATTAACTGAATGGCAACACCTCATCTTTGCTTCAAAGAACAAAGATATGGGTTAGAAAAATAGGTGGACGGCATCCTCTTGTAAATAGAAGGGACTATAGAGATAGCACAAAGTAACCATATTCTTCCTTTTCTTTATCTCTCAAGAGTTTCACTTGAGATAGAAGACATATGGAAGGAACTTTAAAGACAAATTAATAATCTTTCTTTGGAGGATTTGAAAACAATCATTAAAAAAGATAATGGACTTCCAGGGTGGAGTCAAGATGGAAGAGAAGTCAGCTGAGTTCTCTCAATATTCCCCTCCAAACAACTTTTGAAATAACACCTCAAATCGCATTCTATAGTGGCAGAGCAGACAGAGTAAGATACTCTTCCAGCCCAAGTCAATGTAGGAAGTTGGAAAGAGAGATTTGGGACTTGGGGATGGAGACTGACTAGGAACCCACATGGATTAAATACCAGTGGTGAGAAGAGGTGGTAACAAAAATAGAAGCAGCAGCAGCTTTGGGACCTCCCAAGCCAGAAATAGAAAGGAAAGCTGACAGCTCATCAGAAAAAGATTGCAGAGGACCCCTCTGCTAGTACTGAAATGTGGGACCAGACACTGTTCAGCAACACCATTGTCTGCCATTATTCAAAGGCAGAGAGGATCACTTTTATTTTATTTTATTATTTTTTTATTTTTTTGCTTTTTTGGAGGGCAGTTAGGGTTGTGACTTGCCCAAGGTCACACAGCTAGGTTTGTGTGTGTGTGTGTGTGTGTGTGTGTGTGTGTGTGTGTGTGTGTGTTAAGTGTCTGAGGTCAGATTTGAACTAAGGTCCTCCTGACTTCAGGGCCAGTGCTCTATTCACTGTGCCACCTAGCAGCCCCAGAGAGGATCATTTTTAGTCAAATGGGAAGCAGCATAGGTTTTGGACATAAAGGATCAGGCACCCTGAGGAAGAGCAATGTAGTTTTAGTCCCAAGGGAGCAGAAACCATAAGGAGAAGTAAAGAGTGTGGTTCTAAGGGATCAGGAGCTCTTCCTGGGTAAGGACCATGTTGTAGATCAGGAGTGCACTGACTTCACCTTTCTCCAGATCACCTGGGAAGCACTGAAAACTTTCAACCCTCCAGAAGTAGCTTGGAAAATAGCAGTATGAAAAAGCCTGAAGTTTGAAACACTGCTCCCTGTGCATACAAAGGAAAGAGACCAACATTAAAATAAAGTCAAAAAACAAGAAATAATAGGGAAAGTGAGCCAAAAAGAAATTACAGACCCTAAAAGCTACTATAATGAAAAAAAGATCAAGACACAAACTCAGAAGACAAAGTTGAAATAGCTATAAACAAAGTCTCAAGGAAAAAATGGGAACTGGAAACAATCTCAAGAATTCCTAGAAATCAAAAATAATTTCAAAATCAAATAAAAGTAGTAGAGGAAAATTAGGTAAAGAAATGAGAATGAAGGAAGAAAATTATGAAAAGAATTAATTTGATAAAAGAGGCACAAAAATATTGAAGAAAATAATACCTTAAAAACAGAATTGGTCAAATGTGAAGAAAAGAACAAAAGCTCATGGAAGAAAATAATTTCTTTTAAAAACAGAATTGGGCCAAAAGAAGATAATGACTATGTGAGAAATCAACGTCAAAAGAATGAAAAAATATAGAAAAATACAGAATGGCTGAACAACTTATTGTATGTTATTGTGATAGAATACTGCTGTGATATAAGAAATAACAAACAGGATGGCTTCATATAAACTGGAAAAAACTTATATCTACTCATTAAAAGTGAAATGAACAGAACCAAGAGAACATTGAACACAATAATAGCAACATTATAGGGATTATTATTATTAATTATAAATATGTATCTACTCTGATCAAGACAACTCTCCAAGATAATTGCAATGGACCCACAATGAAAAATGCAATCCACCCTGACAAACTCTGAATGCAAACTGAAGCATGCTTTAAAAAAAAAAAAAACTGTTTTTCTTGTTTCATATTTTTGTTTGTGTTTTCTTTTGCAACATTGGCTAAGATGGAAATATGCTTTCTATGACTTCACATTTATAATTTATACCAATTTGCTTGCCTTCTCAAGGGATGAGGTGAGGAGCATGAGAGAAGGAGAGAATTTGTAGCTCGATTTTTAACAATGATTTTTAAAATGTTTACATGTAATTGGGAAATATTTAATAAGATAAATATTTCTTTTTTCAAAAAAGAAAGAAAAAGACACTACATGGGACAAAATCAAAGGTGGGCAACAACTGTTTTATGATGAATTGCCCAGGAATAATGAAAGACAAGATCAGGGACCTTTTACATACCCAATGGCTTTTGCCACCAAGACACATTTGACCAATGTATTTCTACATAGATTTCAGTCTATTATTCCCCATGCTTGCTTCTTTACTCTGGGACCAATCAGAACAAGGTACTTTTTTTTTTTTTACATGACAGACCTTCGAATACCTAAAGAAAGCTATCAACACCAATATCACCCCAGGTTTTTATCTTTTCCCCAGGTTAAAGACCCTCAGTTCCTTAAACTGATTTTCATATAACATTAGTTCATGTCCCTTCCCCATCTTAGTTTATCTCTGTAATATTTTATAGGTTACTGAAAGTATTCCTAAACTGGAGTACTCCAAACTTAACATAGTGCTATAAATGAGTTCTGATGAAAGCAGAGTGAAACAGGATTTTCACCTTCTGATTACGGCAAGCTATTCTTCTCATGTAACTCAATGTTGCATTATCTGATTTTTGCTTCCACAAAAGTCCACTAATATCCTAAGATCTGACCAGACAAACTATTGTCTAATCATACCTCCCCCATCTTGTACAAGGAATATGATTTATTTTTTGATTGCCTAGTTTGAGCCTCTATATTTATCTTATTGAACTTTTAGGAGACAAGGAGAGGGTCCTTGTAGCTCCCTTTTGCTGAAATGAACCAGCCTTGACTTCAAACAAAATTAGCTCACAAAGATACTTGTCTGAGTTTGGACTCACTTGACAATACAACAGAGAGAGACACTTTGCCTTGTTCCATTAGAAAGTCTAAAAAGAGACAGGAAAAATATATTATTTTTCTTAACATTTAAAAACCCTCTGAGTGCTCAGTTCAGGGGAATTCTTCCTTCTAAATTCCTCCACAATACATATTCTTGAATAAAACCTTTTCTAACCTGAATTCAGGTTATGAGCATCAGTTCTTATCACTGGTTTTGAAACTTGACTCTGGAATTGCCCAGCTCTGTCACCAGAACCAATAATTATTTTTAATCTTAGTTTCTTCATCTTTTACATGTTTTAATAATAATAATGCCTATAAATACATTATCTGCATGGTTGTTATCAAGATAAAATAAAATAACATATTTTGAGCTGCTTGAAGACTAGACCAAATCATACAGTACTATGTAAAAGTAAACTATTATTATTTGCATGTGATCATAGATTTAGAACTGGAATGTTCCTTTATAGATAGTGAAACTGAGACCCAGAGAGCTTGAGTAACTCAACCAAGGTTACAGTGTATCACCCAAGATTTGAAGTCAGGTCCTCTGCTTTCAAATCCAGCACTGCTTGCACTTACTACACTACAGTTGTAGAAGTAGGAAATCTTAACCATCATGTAAAATATTTTTAATAGGAAAACACATTTATCATTCCAACTTGAAAATTCCTGGAAATCATTTCTACTCATTGTAGCCCCATCAACTGTGATGGAGACTTGTTCTTTCCCTATTATATGGCATGAGAAAAATGGTTCTGAGAAGTCCCCTGGTTCCAAACTACTGTGAGGTACTCCCTTTACTTGAGGTTTAGATTCATGTAAGGCAGCACCTTTGGGGTTATGTGTGTGTATACAAGTGAGAGATACAATGTGAAAGGGAGTAATAGTATGGGTGGGGTCAGAGAGGTAAAGAATAGGGAAGGAGTTCCAAGGTGAATGAGAAGCTAGAATAGAATGAGGATTAGGATTAAGAATTCTGATGTATCCAGAATAGGAAGAGTGGGAGCAGGATTCCCAGGTTATTATGGTTAACTGGAGTTTCCTTCTATAATAGTCATGGGAATGGAAAGATCTTTCCCTTATGTGACCTGCTTAAGTCACATGGAAGCCTAAGTTACATGAGTTTCAGTCACATGAAACCTGTGGTTGGGAGGAGCTTACTGAGGGGGTGGAACAGGAAGGATAGAGCTGAGACCAGAAGAAGTTGGTCAGAGCAATTAGAACTGAGGGAGAGAGAGGAAGCAAGCATTGAGCTGTGAGTGACAAGTTATTCATGGGAAGGCCTGTAGCGGCAAGCACCCCAATATCCCCAGGGTGACTGCCAACACAGATTCTTAGATCTGCTTTTCAAAAGGAAAGCAACTCAAAATGGGTTAACAAGCTTACTTTAATCAAACAAACACACATTACCTAGTTCAGGGGAAAAAGGTCAGCACCCCAAACTTCAGAGTTACAGCACTTACAGATCAAACAGACAGGCTTCCAAACTGTCCTACCATTATCAATACCAAATCACAGTTACCAGAGAGGGAAGCATCAACATCTAGGTTTTCAAAGCCAGGGGGCTCTCAACAATGGCTTCCCAGAGTCTCATCTGGTCAAATCACACAACACTTCTCAAAGTGAGCCCCAAAGCAAAGCCTCTCCTCAGGGCTTATATAGCCTTCTCTTGGCTCAGAGAATGTAACAACCTTCTGGACCCACTGCCCAATCACAAAAGTATCAAGGTGTGGGCTTTCCTGAAAAACAAGCCTCCCACCACAGGCTCCAGGTGCACTTAAGCTAGGGGCAGGGAAGATCTTTAAATCTGCATTTCCATTACATTCGGCCCCAAGATCTTTCATGCCCATAGAATACACAATTTACATTTGAATTAGCCACTAACCATTTCTTAAGGCATATTTTCAAGGTACATCTAAAGTTACCAAAGTGGCCACTGGGTCTTAAACAAAGTACATTGCATTTTCACATCAATTCACAAAATACAAAGCCTTATCACATAAAGTACTCTTGGGAGGGGGGCGGTGTCCTTCCCATAACACTGCTTCAGCCCCTGCTTCCAAATCCAGAGAGGGAACTAGGCAACAAAACCAAAGTGGGGTCCTTGGGGTCCATGGCACTTCACCCCACCCACCAGTCACAAGTCCATCCTCCCTGGGTCCCAAACTGTGGGATGCAGCAAGGAAACACATTCAGTGCCCCTGCTTTGCCACACAGTCCTTATCTTGTCCTGTAGCTGAACTCCAAACTCCTGGGTTCCTTCTCCTCCAGCAGAAGGCAGCAGCTCCAGGCTTCTCCACAGGTCTCCATGCAGGCAGCTCACCATTCCTGCTCTCAGCTCAGTGAAGTCAGCATGCAGGTCTTTCTCTCCTGCTCCATGGCTCCACAGAATCACAGCTACCACAACTGGGAAACAAACAATTATCCCAGCCCCCATACTTTCCTTTTACTCAGCAGATCCCATCCTCGTCACCATTTTGTAGCGGCAAGCACCCCAATATCCCCAGGGTGACTGCCAACACAGGTTCTTAGATCTGCTTTTCAAAAGGAAAGCAACTCAAAATGGGTTAACAAGCTTACTTTAATCAAACAATCACACATTACCTAGTTCAGGGGAAAAAGGTCAGCACCCCAAACTTCAGAGTTACAGAACTTACAGATCAAACAGACAGGCTTCCAAACTGTCCAAACATCATATCAATACCAAATCACAGTTACCAGAGAGGGAAGCATCAACATCTGGGTTTTCAAAGCCGGGGGGCTCTCAACAGCGGCTTCCCAGAGTCTCATCTGGTCAAATCACACAACACTTCTCAAAGTGAGCCCCAAAGCAAAGCCTCTCCTCAGGGCTTATATAGCCTTCTCTTGGCTCAGAGAATGTAACAACCTCCTTGACCCACTGCCCAATCACAAAGTATCAAGGTGTGGGCTTTCCTGAAAAACAAGCCTCCCACCACAGGCTCCAGGTGCACTTAAGCTAGGGGCAGGTAAGATCTTTAAATCTGCATTTCCATTACAAGGCCCTAGCAGGGGGAAGACTTGGGCATGGTGGTGCCCCCTGCAGTGTGATGATGTATAGATTTCTTTGTTGATGTGATGGATTTGGCTTTCTAGTGTTGGGATCTGGCATTCTGGTGTTTGAAAAAATGTTTTTATTCTGTCTTCCATGTGGAGAGTCTGCTATATTTTGCAATTCAGAATTATGTTGGAATATTTATACCTACTATAGGTACTGTGAATATAAAGTTGGCCCTGCACCTTCCTATTCTTCTTTGCCTTCCTTCCTTTCTTCCAAAAAGCATTTAGTATTGGTAAGCACCAGGGAGAATGTAAGTACTAAATGATGGAAAATTGAGTGGTCAGTAAGGGGAAAAAGATAGAATTTTTTATTATTTACAACAGGAAAAAAAAGAAAATCCAATGATCATTTGTGACTTAAGTGGTCATTTACATGTTGCAGCATTAGAGAGTACTGGAAAAGTAGATTGCATCAGTGTGTTTATGGGGAGGTATTGAAGGAAATCTTGGCTTGAAACATGTTGTTTAGATAAATAGATAGATAGATAGATAGATAGATAGATAGATAGATAGATAGACAGATACTATCTATGTGATCTTGGGCAAGACCCAGAATTACCTTAAGCCTTGGTTCTTTACATGTAAAATGTTTTCCTCATAATAGTTACACTGTCTATTATGAGGAAAACATTTTGTCAGTTTTAAAATGGCATGAGTGAGCTATTATTTTTTTTCCATTCTTTTTTATTTTTTAGTTTACATCATTCATTTCCACAAGATTGTGAGTTACAAATTTTCTCCCCATTTTCTCCCTACCCAGCATCCCAAAACAGCTATCCCACTGAATATCCCCTCTCCCAATCTTCTCTCTCCCATATCTTCACCCATACCCCCTCTGACTTTCCAGTAGGGCACAGTGGATCTCTATGCCCCAGTGCCTGTATGTCTTATTTCCTAGTGGCATGTAAAATAATAACAATGATGATGATGATGATGATGATGATGATGATAATTTTAAACATTTGATTTTAAAACTGTGAGTTCCAGATTCTTTCCCTCCCTCCCTCATCACCCACCCTTACTGGGAAGATAAGCAATTCAATATAGGTTGTACATGTGTAGCTTTGCAAAACATTTCCATAGTGGATATATTGTGAAAGTCTGACTATATTTCCTTCCATCCTAGCCCCCATTTTTTCTATTCTCTACTTTGATCCTGTCCTGTTTCAAAAGTGGTTGCTTCCAACTTCCTCCCACCCCACCCCCAGCCTGTCCCCCCTTTCATCATCTCTCCTCTCATACCTTTCCTCTCTACTCTCCCGTAGGGTGAAACACCCTATTTAGTGTGTATCTCATTCCCTCCCTAAGTCAAATCATCGAGAATAAGGTTGTCTCATTCCCTTTTGCCTTTCTGTTCTTCCCCTCCATTGTAACAGTTTTCCCTTGCCTCTTCTATATAAGATAATTTACCCCATTCTATCTCTCCCTATCTTCTCTCATTATATTCCTCTCTCACCTCTTAATTTCACCTTTTAAGTATCATCCCTTCCTATTCAACTGATCTTGTACCCTCTGTCTATGTATACCTGTACAAATATACGCATTCACATATTATTCATACAACCCATATACCCTCCTATATAAAGATATACATATATATATGTATGTATGTATGTATGTATGTATACACACACATATATCTATATCTATATCTATATCTATAGGTATAGATATAGATATAGATATGTATGTATACAATTCTATTCCCTTCAACTGTTCTCATACTGAGAAAAGTTCCATAAGTTACAATTATCATTTTTCCATGTAGGAATGCAAGTATTTCAACTTTGATAAGTTCCTTATGATTACTTTTCCCTGTTTACCTTCTCCTATTTCTCTTATTTCTTGTATCTGAATGTTAAATTTTCTCTTCAAGTCTGGTTTTTTTCATCAAGAATGCTTGAAAGTCCTCTATTCCACTGAATGACCATATTTTCCTCTGAAAAAAATGATACTCAGTTTTGCTGGGTAGGTGATTCTTAGTTTTAACCCCAGCTCCTTTGACCTCCAGAATATTATATTCCAAGCCCTTTAATCCCTCAGTATAGAAGCTGCCAGATCCTTTGTTATCCTAATTGTGTTTCCACAGTATTCAAATTATTTCTTCCTGGCTTCTTGTAATATTTTCTCCTTGATCTGGGAACTCTGGAGCCTAGCTATAATATTCCTAGGAGTTTTCTTTTTGGGATCTTTTTCAGGAGGTGATCTGTGGATTCTTTCAACCTCTATTTTGCCCTCTGGTTCTTAAACATCAGGGAAATTTTCGTTGAGAATTTCTTGGAAGATGATTTCTAGGTTCTTTTTCTAATCATGGCTTTCAGATAGCCCAATAATTTTTTTTTTGCTTTTTTGGAGGGCAATTGGGGTTAAATAACTTGCCCAATGTCACATGGCTAGGTTTTTTTGTTTGTGTGTGTTAAGTGTCTGAGACCGGATCCAAACTCAGGTCCTTCTGACTCCAGGGCCAGCACTCTACTCACTGCACCACCTAGCTGCCTCTAGCCCAATAATTTTTAAATGATCTCTCCTGGATCTATTTTCCAGGTCAGTGGTTTTTCCCATGAGATATTTCACATTGCCTTCTATTCTTTCATTTGTTTGGATCTGTTTAACAGCATCTTGATTTCTCATAAAGACATTAGCTTCCATTTGCTCCAATGTAATTCTGAAGAACTGATTCTCTTCAGTGATCTTTTGAAATTCTTTTTTTCCATCTGGCAAATTTGGCTTTTTAAGCCATTCTTCTCCTCATTGGCTTTTTGGGCCTCTTTTGCCTTTTGATTTAATCTATTTTTAAGGTGTTATTTAATTCAGTCTCGTTTTTGCCTTTGATTTCATATTTTTTTTTGCATCATTCTCATTTCTCTTCCCAGTTTTTCCTCCTCTTCTCTTATTTGGTTTTCAAAATCCTTTTTAAGGTCCTCTGTGGCCTGTAAGCAGCTCATATTTTTCCTGGAAGCTTTTGGTGCAAGAGTTCTGACTTCTCTGCCTTTCTCCTATTCCATGTTTTGATCCTTTTTGTCCCCACAATACATGTCTAATTTTGGATTGCTATGCTTGCTTTGCTTGCTTATGTTGCCACTCAATTACTTGACTTTTGAACTTTGTGCCACAGGAGAACTCTGATACCAGAAAGGGGAGCTTTGTCCAAATTCCTGGGTTTTTCTCAGCTGTTGGAGCTATTAGTTGGGTGCCTTTTCTGAAACCTCCACATGCTCTTGGAAAGTGGTCACACACCCCAGGACCTCCACCCTAGACAATCATCTAGATCCAAACAGGTTAAAGCAAGGGCAATTACCCCTCAGATTGGTTGCTTGGTCCCCCTCCAATATGTAAGCAAGGAGCTTTGAAGCAACCATGTCATGGTGGCCACATGGCTGCCACACCTCAGCTGGTTCTGCCTCCTGGGACAAAGGCCTGACCACACTCCCAAACTCCCAATTCTCAAAGTCCACACTACACTGACCTCTCACTTTGTCTTTACCATCTATGTGTTGATAATTCTGGAAACTGCCACAGCTGCAAATGATCTGAAGTCCCTCCAGCCAGTGGTTGGTTGTGGCTACCCTGAGGCTAAAACCTCCAGCTCAAGCATTGCTGGGCTCAGATCCCAGAGCTCTGAACTGGCACCTTTCTGCCAGCCTGCCAAGGCTGTCTTCAGCAGGAGGTTAGCTTCTCTCTGTCATTTTGTGGGTTCTGTAGCTATAAAGTTTGTTTAGAGTTTTTTTTTTTTTTACATGAATTGGAGGAGGTGGGAGCAGGAGTCACTCAGAAGTCCTGTTTCTACTCCACCATCTTGACTCTGACCTGAGGTGAGCTATTATTAATAGAAATAAATCTAGTGTTTATAATTCAAGCACTCCCTTCTCTGCTCAGTAATGTGCTAGGCCATGTGATAGTTATTGAAGATAGTTATATGAAAATACCTACCAATATAGGTAGAAGTGATGATGAAGGGGAACCAGCAGTTAGTCAGTTAGTTATTAATCATACATTGTGTTCCAGGTACTGTGTACAATACTGGAGATATAAAAGAGGCCTCAAAGAGCTTATGGTCTATTGGTGGAGACAACATGCAAATAGCTATATGGAAAAAAATATCTATATACAAAATAAATTGTAAATAAATGAGAGGGAAAGAATAAGCATTAAGAGATATTAGGAAAGCAGCACATTGGGTACAGCACTGGGCCAGCATCAGAAAGAACTGAGTTCAATTCCTACCAGAGACACTCACTAGCTATCTGACCCACTGCAAGTCATTTGACCTATTTGCCTTAACTTCCCTTAACTATAAAATGAGAATAATAACAGCAAATACCTCACAGAATTATGATGAGTATCAAATGAGATATATTTGTAAAAAGTACTTGGCTCATAGTAGGTGCTATATAGGTGTTTACTTCTTTTAAAGAGGAGGTGGAAAAGGTTTCCTGTAAGAGGTGGGGTTTTAGTTGGGACTGGAAGGAAATTAACAAGATCAATAGATGAATGGAACTACTGGTATATCTGAAAGAATGCCAAACTGACAGCCTGAAGATTCAAACTGGATTCCTAGCACTGGCACATACCAGCTTCAGAATTGTGGACAAGTTATTTAACCTTTTCTAGTCTCAGTTTTCCCATCAAAAATGGAAATATTTATGTAACAATATTTTTATGGAGTTGTGAAGTCTTTCTAGATGGGAAAGTATTCTGAAAATTGTAGGTGCAGCATGAATGAAATATGCTGTAGATTGGTTCATTAGACCAGGAAACTGAGTGTTGGACTGACTGGAAGCAAATGTCTATACGTCAATGTCTTTTTCTTGATCCCCAATCTATGATCTTCCCACCCTGTTCCTGGATTTAGAAGTCAATCTATGACCTTGGGCAAAATCATTTCCCTTCTCTAGGTTTTAGTTTCCTTAGGGGTTGAGAGTCAATGATCCAGTATTATTCTATGAATGTGTGAAATTCTCCAAGTTAAGTGTGACAAATATTTATGTTATGAAAGATAGAAAGATGGATTTAGATGAAGGAAGAATATGAATTTAGAAAGTTTATAGCAACCTGAGTCTCAAGCATAAAGCATAAGTCTGATTTTTACTGGATTTACAAAATAAGTAAAACATATATATATATGATTTCCTGAAATTAAATATTATATTAATATTTATATTAAATATATATATATATTTAATTTCAGGAAACCATAAGTGACTTCAGCTCATTTGTCACAACTGATAGATTATGATCAGAACTGGTATCAGTACACTAGGCAAGAGTATCACATCTTTGACTACTTCTGGTTTTGTTGATATAGTCCAAGAATTAGAAAACATTAGAATGAGAAGGGATCTTTGAGTGGACTTTCATCTAGCTCAGCTTCTTCAGATGAGAAATTGGATGCTGAGAGAATTGACTTGCCTAAGGTCACACTGAAAGAAATCGGCAGGTCTTTGATTCAAACTCAGATCTTTATGTGTCACAAGTCCAGTTCTTACTTCAGTTTAGTGTCAAGCAATATAATGCAATTTAATACATTTTTTTAATACTACAGTACAGGATATTGTTCTAAGTGTAGGGTGAGATGTCTTAAATAAGACATTGTTTCTGTCCTTATTGAGCTTACAATGCAGTAGGAGATATGACATATGATCGAATAATTCTTGTGCAAAAAAAGATATCTAAGTAAGATGCTAGTGAGGTCTAGGGGTGGTAAAGACCATTATTAATCAGGCAATGGGGATCAGCAAGATTTTTCACAAAGTGGTTGCCCTCCTCCACATTGCTTATAAAAGCCATACAGATGTCTTTCTTTTTCTCAGTCTTAGTTTCCAATAGCCTGATTGACCTGCTGGCAAAGCATTTCCTGGGGATTAACAGTGTCTGGCCTTTATGGCCAAAAGCCCAGGACATCTACTCCAGACAACCATTAATCCCTTGCAAGCACCTTGTGCTAAAGTCATTAACATGACAGAGAGCCAATTTCCATGCCACAGGGGGTCACTGATGGGAGGATTCCCAAAACCTGCCATCCACTTAATGATGTTGTCATTGTAGTTACGGCTTGGCTTAAAAAAAAAAAAGCCCCAAAGAAATCAAGCCAAGAAATAATGTCATTTCTCAGCTTTGTGTCCTTAGTACCTCACACAGTGCCTTGGATGTATGTAGTCAGGGAGGGGGAAGGGAGGTAGAGAAAGTCAATGGGGATCTATGACATCTTTATTATAGGCAACTTCCTATGTGGAAATTTGACCAGCCCATTGCCACACACCCAGTATGAATTAGAAGTAGGACTTGAACCATGCTTTCATGACTTCATAGCTGGCCCTCTAACTACTAGAGGCATGCTATTTTTCATTATAGTCATAGTAAAAATATACTAAATGTGTAGTGGATAGAAAATTGCTATTGTAGCTACAGATCTAGATCCACTGATAACATGTTAACATCTAGACCCTGGACAATGAATAAGTCAATCAATAAACATTCATTAAGCTCATAATATGTGCCAGACACTAGGCTAAATATTAGGAATACAGAAAAAGACGAAAGACAGTACTTGTCTTCAAGGAGCCTATAGTCTAATAAGGGAAGAAACATGAAATAAACATCTACAAAGCAAACAATTTACAGGAAAAAATGTTTCTTGTCCTTCATTTAGAGAAGACCAATGACATCACAAAGTGATGTCTTGACTTGCAAATTAATTGGATTTAAGTGAGGCAGATTTGGAGAAAGTCTTTAGCTTCTATATCTCTTCCAGAATCATTAAAGTCCAGTGAAAAGACAAAAATCAAGCTTAGATGACTATACTTTTTGCTGTTTTTCTGGGTTGAGTTTTAGCTAATCAAGTGCCTTTGAGCCTCACCTTTGATTGTATCAAGACTCTTTGGTTGGAAATAGTACACACTGCATTGCCCTTAATAGGCCTAAGAGAATTTGAAGATCTCCCCTGCCCTTAATAGGCCATGGTGGGAGGAGCTTGCAAAAAGGGTGGAAGAGGAAGAAGCAGATAAGAGCAACAGAACTGGTAGCAGCCAGAGCTAAGAGGGAGAATGTTTGTGATGTCAGCACTCTGTGTTGATGTTACTTTATCAGATAGAAGCATTCTGTCTGTTGATCTATATCCTTTGTCAGACAGAAGCACTCTGTTGATTTGTGTTGATTTATCAGAAAGTGAATTGAGATAATAGTGCTGGTAATGTGTGTGGATATTTCTGTAGCTCTGTTAAGCTTTGTCTTCCTAGAAACAGAAACTGTGAAGAGCTTGGTGTGAAGTAGTCTCCATGAACTGAGATATGGAACAGGAGCAGAAAGTTGCCTATGTGTGAATTCAGGCAAGAGTCATGTGAATCCAGGCAAGAGTTGTGTGAATACATGTAAGAGCAAGGAGCACTCAGCCCATGGTGGAGGAGGAGTTGTGGGGTTTGGAAGTCAGCCGCAAGTTAAGATGAAAGAGGAATTTACTTGGATACTCTGTATTGACTGATGATAATTAAAATACTTTTACCTAGAGGTGAATAGTGTTTATATTTCTGGCTACCCCTTAAAAATGACTATAAGATATACCATATGTGTTTTGTTTAAGATTATGCGGCTACCTTAGTAATAAGTTGCTATGTTATGTTGTTGTAAAAGTTATGCTTAGTTTCTTGAATATTAAGTTTTAGTTTAATACTGAATAAATAGAGAGTTCATTATACTATGCAATTAGACTCTTAAAGTTATTCACAGCAGCAGTCCTCAGGAGAACTGCTTGTTATTGGCTTTACAATGACTTGGAGTGGGAATGTTCATCATTGATTGGAAGGCCACTCCTCCTTCTCAAAAGAGAAACATTGGAGGAAGCCTGAAGTTAAACTGATGGTTCCTCTTCTTTGCATGAGAGGTTCTTCACATCCCAGTTGGGAGATAGGGCTGGCAGTAAGAGTTGGAAGTTGTGGTGAAACAGATGGAAGTGGTTGCTTTGGGGTAGATGATAGATGCCCAGCCTAACCCCTAGCAGCCTTTCCTCAGAAGACACTTTGTGCCCAGCAAGAAATGGAAGGCTCAGAGCAAAAGCTTATATTGGGGTCTTGGGTCTTCTCCCATGAACAGACTATGATGCAGCAGCAATTCACTTAAACTCTCAGGGCTCTAGCCCAGAGGTGCCAACTACAACAATATTAAAATTCAATTATTTAATAATTGAATTGAATTTAATAATAATGAAATATTTAATAAAATAAAGAAAAATTCAACAGAACATAGATAATGTTAATATATAACTTTCTAAGTTGATATGGGAATGGCCTGAAGGGCTTGATTTAGTGGCCCAAAGTTTCTATTTGGTTTTGACTTTGGGCAACAGAAGTTATCAGATTATATTAATGGAAATAGCTTCCTCTTCTAAGAGTTTCTCATAACAAGGAAAATCCCTCTCTAGACCTCTGTCCTTATCCCTATACCTATCCTTTAATCAAATTATATTAGATTTGTGAAGAGTCTCTATGAATATTTTTGGTCTTGGTCAATGTGAAAATATTCAAATTGACTAAAACAAATTATCTGAAAATTTTTTTCAATATGTTCCAAACAATGACTGAATACCTAAGTAGGTAAAATCTAAGAGGACTTTGTCTAATCATGTTCCCCACCAAGCTTGGTCAAATAGGAGCTTCTCCTATATGTAGTTACTTTAATAGGTTTTTTTTTTCCCAATAGAAAATTACCAAGATGTGAATAATTAACCCTTACACATCACAACTTTCCTCATCCCTGTTTTGATATGTCGAGGGTCAGCATAATAAATTAAATGGGAATTTGGGGGGAGCTTTGCAGTAGCCACAGATGACATGAAAAAGTCAGCAGATGACACCAAATAATAATTTTTACTTAACATTGACATACCTATAGCTTACGACCAAGTACTTAACCCAAATTTTATAATAAACTGTAAACATCTCATTAAAGCAGAAAAAATCAGACTTCTTCTCTGATACTAACAGAGGGTCAAACCATTTTACACAGCCTTCCAGATATTGGGGGGAGAGCCATGCCCCTAACCCTTGCATTGTGGAAGGGGTAACTGTATAAGGACATGAAATTGGGGTTTATTTTTGTACATTACACTGTCTAAAAGTAGACCAGCATTTAAATCCTCCTAGACACAGGAGAGTTCTCTTCTATTTCTAATGACCTACAGAGAACTTGGTCATACTTATCCCTACAGGAAAAATGTTCCAGAGACTGAATGGCCCAACTCTATAACAGGCTGGAGATTCAACATGGATTCAGTTATCCTTGGTGAACATCTTCTGGTTTGTGAACTAGAGCTGGAAATCTTTTGGGGAAAATCATCCTTGTGAAATGCTCAGATCTTCATGATTCTAGGCAAGAAAGGAAGCCCACAAGTATGGGCTTTCTGTTGGCATTGAAAGATTTTAGCCTCAAGTCCTGACCAGAGGCAGGAAGTTCAGTGCTTGCTGACTAAGACAAGGAAATAGAATGGAATTCAGTATGTTCATCTCTTTGGTTTACTGTATGACAGATGTAAAATTTTATTTGAACCATATTACCTATTTCTAATAGCAGCTACCAATTACCCACAGCAAAGCACTCCATTGACTGAAGGAGCTCATTTTCCAGTTAGTCTTATAAAAAACTCAGGTCTCCTGTTTAGGACTTCAAAGTTAATACCAGATTCCTTGTCTACATAGACTGACCACAATTCTTTCCACTACCTCCAAAAGACAGAAATATGTTTTCAGAGTAGAATTAAATGTGGGTGGTAATTATATTTTAGTCCCTTATAGCTCCTATGCCCTAACAATTACTGAGTGTCATGAGTTAGGGTTTAAGATACTTCCTAACTGTGCCTCTGTCACTTTTGGAAGTCAATTTTCAAGTCACTAGAGTGTTAGTGGTAAGGCAGCCATTTTGGCATGACAGAAAATAATTCTGGACAGTAAGTATAAACTTGTATTTTAGTTATTGTATTATAGAATGAAAGATTTAGAAATGAAAGGGACCACAGAGATCATCTACTTCAACTCATACTTCCTAATTCAAAAATTGAGACCCACAGTTAAAGTGATTTGTCCAAGGTCACAGACCTAGATTAAAATTTAGATCTTCCAGTTCCAAAGTCAGAAGCCCTTTCTTTAAAAAAAAAACAAACCTGTATGGGGGATGGGGAGGTGGGGGGGGGGGTGGAGCCAAGATGGCAGAGTAGAAACAACACTTCCACAGAGCTCCAGTCCACAGCATGTCAGAATCATATAAAAGGAGGACTCTGAACAACCTCTGGAGCTCCAGCACCCACAGAATGACACAGAGAAGCTAACCTCCTCCTGAGGACAGCTTGGCAACCTGGCAGGGTGTGGCTAGTGCATCACTCTGGGAGCCAAGCTCAAGACCACATGAGTTGGAGGTTTTAGCCCCAAGGCAGCCGGTCCAGTAGCTGGCTGGTCCAGCAGCCAGCTGGAGGGACCCAAGAACACCAGCAGCTGTGGCTTTTCCAGAATTTCCAATAGAAAGTGAGAGGTTAGTGTCCTATGGACTTTGGGACCAGTATTTGGGAGCATGTCAGCTTCTTTCCCTGGGGGCTAGAAGCACTGAGGAGACATGGCACAGCCACCATTTTGCAGCTTAAGTTGCAGCTTCAGCTCCTGGCCTGCAAACTGTAGGGGGATGCGATGATCAGTCTGAGGGGTAATTGCTTTTGCTTTAATCTCCCTGGATCTGGATTGCGGTCTGGGGTGGAGGTCTTGGGGTTTGTGTCCAGCTTGCCAGAGTGTGTGGGGGCTTTAGGGAGGGCACCCTATCAATTTTTTAACTCTAATCTCTCTTCTGAGCTCTCATTTTAATTTCTAATTGTCTATTGCTTATTCCAAACTAGATATCTCATTATCAGTCAACTATCATTTGTCCATCTGAATTCTGGAATCTGAAACAGCATTGTTTATCTTTCTTCTCAAGTATTCCAGTATTATGAACTTCCCCATGACAGAACACCATCATCCTCCCATTCACCCAAGCTTACAACCTAAGTGTCATACTCAGTTCCTTACTCTCTTTCACTCCTCCAAGTACAATCATTTGCCAATTCCAGTCATTTGTACCTTTGCAACATCCTTCTCATATGTCCCTTTCTCTCTTCTGACACTGCCATAAGCCTTGTGCAAGCATTATTACCACATGCCTGGACTATTGCAATAGTCTGTTGATTGGTTTTCATGCTTCAAATCTCAAATATCTCCATACTCCAACTTATTCTCCAATAAGCTGTCAAACGTGTTTCCATTAAGAACATGTCCAATTATATGATCTCTGTATTCAATAAACTTGATCAGTCCCTCATTACCTGGAGGATCAAATGTAAAATCCTACATTTGGATTTTTAAACCCTTAATAGCCTGCTCCTTTCCTATCTTTCTTATATTCTTACACTTTGTTCTCCTCTACATACTTTGTGATCAAATGATGTTCTCCCCACTCAGATGCCCACTATTCATAGAACTCTTTCCCTCGTCACCTCTGCCTCCTAGTTTTTCTGGCTTTCAAGTTTTAGCTAAGGTTTCATCTTCTACACGAAGCATTTCCCAGTCCTCCTTATTTTTTGTGCATTCCCTATGAAACCATCCCCAATTTTGTCCTCTATATTGTTTTATTGTACATAGTGGTTAGCCTTTTGTCTATCTCATTAGACTGTGAGCTCCCTAACAGTGGGTAGTGGATTTTTTCCCTTAAATTCTCTTTGTATTCTCAGTGCTTAACATAGTTCCTGGCACAATCAGGTGCTTAATAAATACTTGCTAACTTGCAATGCACATTATATAAATGTTTGTTGCTCTCTCTCATCTAAAGCAGAAGACTCAAACTTATCACTCAAGGCTTCACACTATGTATAACCCTTAATCATATTAAAATATAACTGGTAAATGTTTAGCAAAATAAAAACAGACACACTCTTACATTTTAAAAAAGTATTTAGCCTGTAGGGATCCATGTATATGTTTTGGTGTCCCCCATTTAAATTTGAAGTTGACATCACTGATCAAAAATCATATACTGAATAAGTTGGTCATAGAAATCAAGAAGTATGGATAGTTCTGATCTGTATCACTGGAACAATACCTATTTTCATGAGTTCATATGTTCATTTCAGTATTTAAAAAATGTTTGATTTGGCAGACAAAACACTGACTTCACAATTCTTAAATAAAATGTCTCCCATGAATGTTATAACACCATATAAAAGCCCTTGATATAAGCAACATTCACAACAGGGATAAAAATACTTTCTTTAGTAATAGCAAGTGAGGCATAAAACAAAAAGATTCATACTCATTCAAAGTAATTGCCACTTGTGTGAAGGTTATCCTGTACAAAATTCAAATAGAATAATCACCAGGATGGATAAAGTATTTTCTATTAGGTATTTGATTTGTAATACAACTATCTTATGAGGTAGGTACCATATATATTATTTTCTGATTTTATAAGTGAGTATAAGTATAAATATAGATATATGTATATATACATATATGAATGTGTATATATACACATAGGTATATATATATATATATATATATATATATATATATGTAATTATTTCTCTAATTTGCATAGCTTTGCACACCATAGGAGTTCAATATATTTTTTTATTAATTTATTAGTTTAGTTTCAGTTAAAAAGATTCAATTCCATAGTTCCTTGATTTTCAAATTTCCTTTGCTTCCCTCCCCCCTCCCCTCACGACAGCATATAGTACAGTATAGGGTCTGCAAATGCATTCATATTAGACATTATTCCAATTACAAAGGCATATTGTTCTAGGTGGGATGAAAGATGGTAAGGAAGAAATAAAACCAAACAATGAAAAGAACAAGATCATTTAGTTTGCTTCCATCAGGATTCAGGCTCAGTTCTTTCTAGTTATATCTCTGGATGGCGCATTTCTCACTTTTTTGAGTCATTCGGGATTAAATTATATCACTGCATTGCTGAAAAGAGTCCAGTCTGTCATAGTTGGTCATCACAGATATGGTATGTCTGTGATTGTATACACATTTCTTCTGATTCTACTCTTCTCGCTCAGCATCAGTTTGTATAAGTCTCTCCAGGTAATTATGAAATCCGTCATCTCCTCGTTTCTTATAGCACAATAAAATTCCATTACATTCATATACCACAACTTGTTTAGCCATTCCCCAATTGATGGGCACCCCTTTAGTTTCCAATTCTTTGCAACCACAAAAAGGGCTGCTAAAAATATTTTTGTACATATGGGTCTTCCTCCACTTCTATGATCTCTTTGGGATATAACCCTAGAAGTGGTATTGTTAGGTCAAAGGGTATGAAATTATTTATAATCCTTTGGGCATAATTCCAGATTGCTCTCCAGAATGGTTGGATAAGTTCACAACTCCACCAGCAATGTATTAGTGTTCCAATTTGTCCACATCCTCTCTAGCATTTGTCACTTTCTTGTTTTGTCATCTTAGACAATCTGACTGGAGAGATGTGGTATCTCAGAGTTGTTTTGATCTGCATTTCTCTAATTAATAGTGATTTAGAGCATTTCTTCATATGCTTATAGATATCTTTAATTTCTTTCTCTGAAAACTTCCTATTCATATCCTTTGACCATTTAGCAATTGGGGAATGACTTGTATTCATATAGATTTGGCTCAATTCTCTATAAATTTTAGAAATGAGTCCTTTATCAGAGACACAAGTTGTAAAAATTCTCTCCCAATTTCCCACCTCCCTCTTGATCTTGGTTACATTGGCTTTGTTTGTACAGAAGCTTTTCAATTTGCTAATTTGCATAGCCTTGCACACCATAGGAGTTCAATATATTTTTAATTCAATGGAGAATAGCAAGAAATTTGGTCAGCAGCTTAGGTGATGAAAAACTTAAAAGGTTTTTTTTTAATCTTTTATTTGTTTATTTTTAGTTTCCAATATTAATTCAAATTGATTCTTCCTGACAGCTTGTAATATTTTCTCCTTGACCTGGGAACTCTGGAATTTGGCTATGATATTCCTAGGGGTTTTCTTTTTGGGAATTTTTTCAAAAGGCTATCTGTGAATTCTTTCAATATCTATTTTGCCCCTTGGTTCTAGAATATCAGGACAATTTTCCTTGAGAATTTCTTGAAGGATGATTTCTAGGCTCTTTTTTTGATCATGGCTTTCAAATAGTCCAATCATTTTTAAATTACTTCTTCTGGATCTATTTCCTAGGTCAGTGGTTTTTCCAATGAGATATTTCACATTGCCTTCTATTTTTTCATTTGTTTGGATCTGTTTTAGGGTATCTTGATTTCTCAGGAAGTCATTGGCTTCCATTTGCTCCAAACTAATTTTGAAAGAATTATTCTCCTC
Source organism: Gymnobelideus leadbeateri (assembly GCA_011680675.1). Lineage (NCBI taxonomy): Eukaryota > Metazoa > Chordata > Mammalia > Diprotodontia > Petauridae > Gymnobelideus > Gymnobelideus leadbeateri. The sequence goes on from WOXC01001234.1 coordinate 24,058, forward strand.
AGTGAGTTTTTGAAATTCCTTTTCCATTGGGCAATTTAGCTTGTTAAGGCCTTCTACTCTTCACTGGCTTTTTGGGCCTCTTTTGCCATTTGAGTTAGTCTATTTTTTAAAGCATTTGGGGTTAAGTAACTTGCTCAAGGTTACACAGCTAGTCTTTATTTATGTGTGCGTGCTCATTTTCTGAGGCCGGTTTTGATCCCGGGTCATCCCAACTCCAAGGCCGGCACTCTTACTCACCGTGCCACCTAACCACCCCGAGTTAGTCTTAGTTTTAAGGTGTTATTTTCTTCAGTATTTTGTCATGTCTATATAGCAGGCTGTTGACTCGCTGTTCATGATTTTCTCATTTCTCTTCCCAATTTTTCCTCCACTTCTCTTATTTGATTGATTTTCAAAATCCTTCTTAAGCTCCTCCATGGCCTATAAGCAGTTCATATTTTTCTTGGAAGCTTATGATGCAGGAATTTTGACTTTGCTGTATTCTTCTGGTTCCATGTTTTGATCTTTTTTTTTTTGTCTCTGAAAAAGGATTCTATGGTCTAATTACACATCCTCTATTTGCTCATCCTGCCAGCCAATTATTTTACTTTTGAGCTCTTTGCCATGGTAGAATTCTGCTTCCTAAATGGAGAGAGCTGTGTCCCAAATCTCTGGGGGCTTTGCATTTGTCAGAGGTCTTAGGAGGGCACCCTCTCTACAGCCACCACAAGCTCTGGCACACTGGCCACACATCGCAGGACCACCCCCCAAGACTGTGACCCAGATGCAAGTAGATCAAAGCAAAATTGATTACCCTCTGAATGGTCACTTGTTCTCCTTCTGATCTGCAGGCCAGGAGCTCTGGAGGCAGCCAAGTGGCAGCAGCTGCAGCCACCATGCCTCCTCCACCTCTCACACCAAGAGCAGGGGCCAGACTATACCCTTCTGTCACCTGGTTCCAACAGAGTTCCCAACTGACATTGTACTTTCCCTTTGACATTTATGTGTTGAGAAGTCTAGAATCTGCTACAGCTGCTCGTGATTCCCTCTCCTGAAGCCTGCTCAGGCCAGCCTGTGCCACTGGGCAGGGCCACCATGGCTGGCAGTACAGCCCTTGGTTCCCAGTGTAGTGTGACAAACCCTTCCTGTTGTCATGCCAGGGTGCCTTCAGTGGGAAATTTGTTTCTCTCTGTCACTTTTTGTGTTTTGTAGCTCTAAAATTTATTGATAGTCAAATTTTACAGGTATTGGATGTGGTTGGTTCAGGAGCTCAGAGAAGTTCCTGCTTTTACTCTACCATATTGGCTCTACCCCCCCAAGAAACCTAAAGTTTATGTGAAGAACATCCCTTTTTAGTTTTAAATTTCTCTATATAATTCTAAAGAAGTATTTACTGCAATAGATCAATGTTCTTCAAGTTATATTCTTTGAAACCCTACGCTTATACAATATAGTACAAAAAGAAGCAAATTGGAAGAATGGATGAGCACACACTACAAAACCATCAACCATCTTTGATGGTAGCAGTCAATATGTACTTTAAATCAGTGTAGAGATCACATATCATGTACAGTACACATCAACTACATCCCTGTTTGACAAATATTCTTTGTATTAAAAAAAGAGAAATGTGAATTCTTAAGGAACTGCAATAGCAATCCGTAGAAGAATTGGTATCAAGATGTGGTTCTAAGTATCTTTAGTTCATTACTCAGATCTCTAGTTCAAAGCAACTCCATAATTTCGAGGACTGGCACTCCTTTCTGGGCAAGTATGCTTACATCAGCACTAAAGCTTTCTTTGCTGCTTCATCCATCTTGAACAAAACCTCCTTCCTCTGGTATTTAACCATAGATAGCTCCATACAGAGATTGTATCATGCATACAACTGCAACAGTACTAGAGCATTTTTTTCCCAAGAGTGCCTACAGAGTTTAAACAGCATCCATTTGATAAACAAAGGGGAGTTTAATATTTCTATTCATCATGGGAACAATACCTCTATTGCAGCATTAGCTGAATCAAAGCAAATTTGGCAGCCCCCTGACTGTCAGGCACTGTTTAGGCACAGCTGTTTCCCCATCAGAAACACCAGCAACAGCAGGGAGCTGTCCACAGATGAAGTTCATTCAGCTGAACAAGGTGGGCTGAGTAAACCATGGACCCTAAGTCTCAGAGGGATCAGAGAATAGTCATTACTTTGAATAAGTCAAATGGGGTAACAGACCTCTTGTGATGAGAGGAATCTTATTTAAATACTCACTGTCTTATTTGACCTTAATCTGTGTTTATTTGTTTTGTTTATTCGGTCTCTACACTGACACATTTCTGAACTATACATGGAGATCTTGTTACATGTTGTCTCAACTGCCTGATTGTTGCCTATAATAACTCTGCTAAAAATGGCCCATTTACCTCAAATAACTCATATCTCTTTTTGTCTAGTCCTTTTCATTACCTAGGATGTTTCTGCTTTAGATTACCTTGCCCACATAAGGCCACCTCATTACAGGTCAAACCCATCCCTGACTCTACCCCTGACAGGGCCAAGAGACCGGTTTGCTATTAACTGTCACTATATTATAAAAGAAAAGAGAAGAAATGTCCATTTCACTTTCCATTTCTTTTTCTCTTCCCTACACCAAAGGCCTGCATTTTCTTTTATATTTTCTCTTTCCATCTTTCTCTACATAGGCTAACAGCATTCCCCTCTAATGTATTTTGGGGCAGTAGCCACAGGATAATAATGATAGTAGCTAGTATTCAAATAACTGTAAAGTTTGAAAAGAATTTTATATAAATTATCTCATTTGATCCTCACAACAATACAGTTAGCAGTTGCTTTTTAAAAAAATCTCCATTTTATAGAAAAGAAAACTAAGGTTGAAAAAGCAAGAGCCAAACCACTAGTAATCTACAGAGGCCGTATTTAAACATAGATTTTTTTTTTTTGGAGGGGGAAAGGCAGGTCAATTGGGATTAAATGACTTGCCCAAGGTCACACAGCTAGTATGTTAAGTGTCTGAAGCTGAATTTGAACTCAGGTCCTCCTGACTCCAGGGCTGGTGCTCTATTCACTTTGACACCTAGCTGCTCCTAAACATAGATTTTAAATGGTTTGTCCATCATCATGCAACCACTGTGTGTCAGCAGAATTAACTGTTAATCCATGTTTTCCAGATTTTAAGGTCAACCAGTGTCAGACTACCTCTCTTCAACTAATATTTCTATAATGTTTTACAATATGTTAAGTGTGTTAATATTTACTATCTCATTTGAACTTTAAAATGATCCCATAAAATAGTCATGCTAAGTATTTCTATCCCTTTTTTTTTTACAAATAAGGCAAGATCTAACTCAGGTCCATTCATTGATTCATGTCTGGGGTTAGAATACAATGAAATAATTATGGACCATGAGATATGAAAAAAAATCCTTTATTAAGACACAAAAGGGCATGCTTATAATTTTAAAAAATAAAATGTCTACTTTTTTCCTGCCTTCACAGTTATCATGGTAGCCATCCATGCTGAGTCATAAAGCTGCCTTTCTGTGGCAGTGAGAACTTATCTAAATCTTCCACCATCCACTACACATATTATAGCCTCTAAATGCCCCAGGCATAGGATGACATGTCAATTATGGTACCAAATATGGCCTTCCTTCCCATTTAAAGGGGAGTCTGCATACTATTGTGCCACTCATCAATCATCTACCTAAGTTACTAACACCTCTTTTCTGAAGGTCAACATGATTTCTTCTCTTAAAGAAAAATGAGTGCTACGTATTTTCTTAGAATCTCATTTCATTGACAACTTTCCATTCCCCATTTATCTGATTTTTTTATGTTTCTACTTCAGCATTTAGACTTTTCTCCCTTGTCTTTTGTTCTATGACCCTTAACGTACATTGTAGTCTAGTGGAAGGAGGGAAGAGAGATTCTCTGCTTTTTCACCCTAGTCATTATGTATCTAATAGGCTATCATTTCCTCAGATAGTCCATTTTCTTATCAAGTACTCTCTTTCCTGAGACCCCCTATATTGGAAATTGTTTATGCCTAGTACCTTCCACACTATACAATTCTAGTTTCCTAGTAAACTGGAACTTTCCTGCCTGTGATATCTCAGGTAGTAAAGTCATTACATATACCTGAATGAGTATCCACTCCTTTCTATAAAATAAGCCCTTTTGAGTCTTCCCAAACTTTCTTGGTACTTTGGTAGCCCAGGAGCATGAAATAATAATAAATAAAGGAGTCCCACCTATCAAACTGATGAGAGTTTTGGATAAAGATGTGATAAGTCCTAGAAGCAGGTGGAGCAGTGTCTTACAATTTCATCATGTACCCCCTTCTCCTCTTTTTTAGACAACATTATTCTTGAATATTCCTCACAAAATACATGGCTATATCCAAACCAGGCAGGGAAGGTTCACTTGGTGGTACAGTGGGTCAGTGTGCTGCTCTGCTTTCATGGGTGTTAACTGCTTCCCTGGTTTGGCATTGGGAGTGTATGTCTTTCACTATGACCACCTCCATGATCCTTTCAATGTCTATAATTAAGCTATTAGACATTTCCCTAAAATCAAGGAGTCTATTGCTCTCAGCATTGATTGGTTCATATAATTCTTTTACAAAGACCTTTTAAGACCCAATAATATTCTTCAGTAATGGGAAAAGTCTAACATAGTGCCATATAATTCCATTTAACTTGATGCTGAATAGATGGCCCAGGACAAGCCAGGAATTATCTTGCCCAAGTTCACCCCTGCAGAAAATGGTGTAAAATATGAGCCCCTTGTCTTTTTTCCTCCTTGAACTACACTGAGAGCATAATTTATTTGTGCAGGCTTCCTAATGATTTTTTTTTCCATCCTGCAGAACACGACAAAGTGACTGGTCCTAGAATATAATTGACTGGAATGATCAGTTTCACCACAGTCTGCTACCCTTGCTCAGAGAGGCATTCTCAGCTGCAATTCAAGAGAGATATCCTTTGAGACTGGCATTTTCTAAGTGCTCCCCTAAATTACAGTTGGGCCATAAATATGACAAGCTTAAACTAAGGCAGCTGAGAAATTATATATATGAAAAATTACAAGGATATGATCTTTCCGCACTGGTGCATAAAGATTTAATCTCCCAGGTTAAGTACCCAGAACACAGTGATTGTGTCAAGATAATGGCTAGGAGGGTGTTTAGAGACATGGTTCTCAGGGTGATTTCTCACCAGCTTTGGGTATTTCTTGGGGATGGGGCCCAGTAGCAGCAGACACAGATGCAGGTGTTTCACAGAGGAGAGAAGGGGAAAGGACTTCCTTCCATGAGGCCAGCTGTGGGTTTATCTGGCATCTTGCTTTCTAGGAACTTCTCATCAATATCTGCTGAAGGGAAGGGGAGATGACCACATGGGAACCATGGTGAGTACTGAGAATGAGAAAGACAAGTAAGAAATAATAAAGCAGTGAGTTTAAACATGTTGTCATTGCAAGCAGCCAGACTCAGGGGCTAGCAATCTCTTCCATGCATGAGCAGGGGAAGAAATGGAAATAGAAGTCAGAGGACCTGAGCAAATAATCCTGGATTCTTAACTTTGCTACCTACATAACAAGGGGCAAGTTGTTTAGCATCTCTGGGGTCCATTTTATTTATCTCTAATGTGAAATGATTAGACAAAAAATGATCTCCAAGGTCTCTTTGAACTCTAAATTCTATGATCTATGAAATTGTTCAGGGAGGCTCTACTTAAAAGAGAATCAGTTTCAGCTTTCGGTATATATTTCAGTCAATCCGTCAGAGAGCCGTAACTTCTATTATTTGGTCAATGACTTCTAGAAATGCCTACATGAGGCCTATAAGCTCATTAGACATATTCATCCAGAGGAGAAGGCCCCCATCCAATCTTTTGCAGAGGTGGGGGTGGGGTTTAGAGGTATGGAACATTGCATATATTATCAGCCTTTTTTTTTTTCAAAGTATTGATTGTTAGGAGAAAGAAATGGAGCTATCTACATTAAATATCCAGGAATATTTAGGTAACATAAAGGCAAAATATAGCAATACAAAAATATTTTTTAAAGTTCTACAAGAGCTTATTGGAATGATGAGTCTAAGAATTTTAACATTACAGAAATTCCTGTAAGTTAACTGACACCCAATGTTAGCTTTTTGAGTAGATGAAATAGGAGTCGGTCTACATTTGTTATCAGAATTGGATAAAGAAGTACTTACTATCTGTCTGAAATACCTCCCCTCTTCTTGCTCACCATTTATCACGGTTCCTGAAATTCCATCATCAGAGAGAAGTAAATGTTTCATCTCTACCAAGACTTTAAGGTTCAGAAAAAGTCTTTGAATTTTAGAATTTTTAAGTTGGACTTCAGAGAATTCTGTAGTTAAACCAAAAACTGAATTTCCCAGTGAGTGACCATCCAGCATTTTCTTGAAGACCTAAAGTAAGAATCAGCTCATTGTCTCCAATGGCAACTCAATTCACTTTTGACATCATTGTAATTGTTAAAGAAGAGAAAAGAAAGAGAGCCCTCCATGCCTTGGGCTAGTATGAAATTATTATTAAAAGATTAAGAGATTTGTAGTCAGTAGATAACAGGAAGCAATTTAGTGGAGAATGAAAAAAAAAAAATAAAACATAGTCCAAGGTGCCAAAAGAGCTATGCCAGAGGTCTAGTTCCATCACTTACTACCATTCCTGTAAATTTGGGTAAATTTGTCTCCCTTTCTCAGCCTCAGTTTCCTCAACTATGAAATACGGTGAAATACTTGATAGCCTCCCTCCAAGCATTGTGACAAAAAGTGTCAGTTCAGTAAATCTTAATGCATTTGGCAAATATGAGTTATAATAATACTAATACCACTTATATAGAATTTTACATATTACCAATATTGCCTCATTTAATCCTCTCAACCACCTTGGAAGAGAGGTGCTATTATTATCCTCATTTTATAGAACAATAAACTGAGACAGAAAGAAGTTGAGTGACTTACTTAAGGTCACATAGCTAGTAAGTGTCTGTAGCCAAATTTGAATTCAGGTTTTCCTGATTCCACTTCTAACACTGTCTACTGTGCTGCTTTCAGCTGCCTAGCTTATTATTGGGCTATCAACAAGTTAAATTAACAGATGCAAAGCATTATAAAGTTATGTTAAGTCATGCCAGACAACATACGCAAGGAAAGCTAGAAGTGTGGCAAATCTTAGAACAGCAAATCTCCTAGGTTTTAGGGGAAACATGAATTTTCTCAAGAAAAGGTCCATGTCACCATCAATCGTCAATCATCATAACATATCCTTTCCTACAGGGTCTTCTTTGCCTATGGTAAGTGTCACCAGTGGATTCCAACACTGCTTTGAGAGCAGACTTAAATACTAAGAGAGAATCTTTGGTATGGTGATTATATAGAATTATGGAAAGACTTACATGAAAATAACAAAAGGTGAAATACGCAGAGCCAAAAAACAAGGAGTATAAAAATGTTTATGGGAAGAACAACAATCACAAAATAATTGAAAGTGAGTGTTGCAAAATTGCAAGCACTTGGCTTTTAGACAAGAAACTGTCATTGAACTTATGTGCTAGATTAATGAAAGTATCAAATACTATAGGGGTCAGTAAAACTTAAGCTCCTTAAGGGAAGGGATAGTTTTCTTTTGTCGATATCTTAGTGCCTTGCGTAGAGCTTGTTCTTAATAAATTCTGTTGAATTGAATTGATTATCATTCCTTTTATTCTAATATAAATGACAGGATAGGGTTCTTAATTAGAAATTGAGTTTCTGATATATTGAGAGAACACTGATTGAAGAGATATCAAAATGTACCTCTCTTCACTTCTTTGCAGAAATAGGGGGAATATGGAGCAGTGTTGTAGAACATTGAATATAATGTATGATTAATGTGCTGATTTGTTTTACTGATTTTTTTATTTTAATATTTGTTAAAGGGGAATAGTTTTTTTGGGAGGGGAAGGTAAAGAGTATAAGGGGAAATCTAGGTCAAAGGTGTCAATCATTTGGTCCACAGGCTACATGTGGCCCACAACAATCCCAAATGTGGTTCAAACCAGGTTAAAAGGTAGGTTTTATCCAATTTTAATGTGTTGATGCATGAATAAATAAGGAATAAATAAAAATATGTGGTTTTTTGAGTCAATATGCAACTCACAGGATCTTTATGTATGGTAGAGTAGCTGCTTTTTCTTTTTGAATTTGATACCACTTATCTGGATGGTATAAAACTGAAATGATAGCAATAAATATTACTTTTTTGTATTTTTTTTATTTTCTCTCTTTTTTATTTTTATTTTAGTTTACAGCGTTCATTTCCACAAGATTCTGAGTTACAAATTTTGTCCCCAATTTTCCCTACCCAGAACCCCCAAAACAGCCTTCTCACTGAATATCCTCTCCCCCAATCTGGTCTCTCCCATATCTTCCCCATTCCCCCTCCTGCTTTCCAATAGGGCACAGTGAATCTCTATACCCCAGTGCCTATATATGTATGTATGTATATATATAGTTTCCCAGTTACATGTAAAATATTAATTATACATATACATATACATACATACATACATACATACATACATATATATATATTAAACATTAGATTTTAAAACTTCAGATTCCAGATTCTTTCCCTTCCTCCCTTGTCACCCCACCTTTACTGGGAAGATAAGCAATTCAATATAGGTTACAAATGAGTAACTACACAAAACATTTCCATAGTGGATATATTGTGGAAGACTGCCTTTATTTTCCTCTATCCTATCCCACCCCCACTTATTCTATTCTCTACTTTGAACCTTTCCCTTTTCAAAAGTGGGTGCTTCCAACTTCCCTCCTGCTCCCCCCAGCCTGCCCTCCCTTCCATTATCCTCCCTCTCTTCCCCTTCCCCTCTTCTCTCCTATAGGGTGAGATACTCTATTTAGTGTGTATATCATTCCCTCCCTAAGCCAAATTCAATGAGACTAATTTTGACTCATTCCCTTTTGCCTTCCTGTTCTTCCCCTCCATTGTAACAATTTCCCCTTGCCTCTTCTATATGAGATAATTTACCCCATTCTATCTCTCCCTATCTCCTCTCATTATATTCCCCTCTTACCTCTTAATTTCACCTTTTAAGGATCATCCCTTCCTATTCAATTGGTCCTGTGCCCTCTGTCTATGTATACCTGTAGACATATATACACACACTCACATATGTATTCATATGCCCATATGCCCTCATATATAGACATATATATGTATGTATACATATACACATATACATAAATACATACATACATATACACATATATGCATTTTATTCCCTTCAACTATATTCATACTGAAAAAGTTTCATAAGTTACACTTATCATTTTTCCATGTAGGAATATTAGTAGCTCAACTTTGATAAGTCCCTCATGATTTCTTTTCCCTGTTTACCTTATCAAGCTTCTCTTGCTTCTTGTATCTGAATGTCAAATTTCCTATTCAACTCTGGTTTTTTTTTTTATCAAGAAAAAATGCTTTACAAACTAAATGATCTTGTTCTTCTCATTGTTTGGTTTTACTTCTTCCTTACCATCTTTCATCCCACCTAGTACAATATGCCTTTGTAATTGGAATAATGTTTAATATGAATGCATTTGCAGACCCTATACTGTACTATATGATGTCATGAGGGGAGGGGGAGGGAAGTAAAGGAAATTTGAAAATCAAGGAACTATGGAATTGAATCTTGTTAACTGAAACTAAACTAATAAATTAATTAAAAAAAAAAGAAAAAATGCTTTAAATTTAAATTAAAAAATGCTTTAAAGTCCTCTATTCCACTAAATGACCATATTTTCCCCTGAAACATGATACTCAGTTTTGATAGGTAGGTTATTCTTGGTTTTAATTCTAGCTTCTTTGACCTCTGGAATATCATCTACCAAGCCCTTCAATCCCTCAATGTAGAAGCTGCCAGGTCCTGAGTTATTCTGATTGTGTTTCCACATATTCCACAATATTTCTTCCTGGCTGCATGTAAAATTTTCTCCTTGATCTGGTAACTCCAGAACCTGGCTATAATATTCCTAGGAGTTTTTTGGGGGGGGATCTTTTTCAGGAGGTGATTGGTGGATTCTTTCAACCTCCATTTTGCCCTCTGGTTCTAAAACATCAGGACAATTTTCCTTGAGAATTTCTTAAAGGATGATTTCTAGGTTCTTTTTTTGATCATGGCTTTCAGACAGTCCAATAATTATCTCTCCTGGATCTATTTTCCAGGTCAGTGGTTTTTCCAATGATGTATTTCGCATTGCCTTCTATTTTTTCATTTGTTTGGATCTATTACATAGTTTCTTGATTTCTCATAATCATTAGCTTCCATTTGCTCCAATCTAATTCTATAGGAATGATACTCTTCAGTGAGCTTTTGAGATTCTTTTTCCATCTGGCAAATTCAGCTTTCTATGGCATTCTTCTCCTCATTGGCTTTTTTAGCCTCTTTTGCCATCTGACTTAGTCTATGTTTTAAGGTGTTATTTTCTTCAGTCAGGTTGTTGACTCTCATTTCATAATTTTCTTGCATAGTTCTCATTTCTCTTCCCAATTTTTCCTCCACTTCTCTTATTTTATGTTCAAAATCCGTTTTAAAATCCTCTATAGCCTGTAACCAGCTCATAGTTTTCTTGGAAGTTTTTGGTGCAGGAGTTCTGACTTTGCTGTCTTCCTCCTGTTCCATGCTTTGATCTTTTTTGTCCCCAAAATAGGAGTGTAAATTTGGGCTGCTCTGCTTGCTTTGCTTCCTTTGCCTCTTCATGTTGGCACTCAATTACTTGACTTTTGGGTTTTGTGCCAGTAGAACTCTGCTACCCAAAATGGGAGTTTCATCCGAAATACTGGGGTTTTTGCAGCTGCCAAAGGTATTAGTTGGGTGCTGTCTCTGAAGCCTCCACACATTCCGGCAAGCTGGTCACACACCCCAGGACCTCCCCCCAGACAGCAATCCAGATCCAAGCAGGTTAAAGCAAGAGCAATTACCCCTCAGAGTGTCACAGTCTTCAGGACAGGAGCTCTAGCTGCCACATGGCAGTTCACTGACCTCTCACTTTGTCCTTTGCATCTATGGCTTGATAATTCTGGAAACCACCACAGCTGCTGGTGATCTGAAATCCCTCCAGCCTTTGGCTCTGCCCTGGGGCTAAGACCTCAGGCTGAAGTGGGGCTTGGTTTGGCTCCCAGAGTGCTGTGCTGGTTGCTTGCTGCCAGTCTGCCCGGCTGTCCTCAGTGGGAGGCTAGCTTCTCTATGTCATTTTGTTGGTTCTGTAGTCCCAAACTTTGTCTAGAGTCATGTTTTTACATGAATTGGGGAAGGTGGGACCTGGAGCTGCGAATAAGTCCTATTTTTTTTCTTTTTAATTAAACAAATGCTTTATTAACTTCTGGTTTACATCATTCATTTGCAACAGGTTATGAGTTACATTTCCCCCCCATTTTTCCCTACCCACCACCCCAGAATAGCAGTCCCACTAGATATCCCCTCATCCAATCTGCTCTCTCCCATATCTTCTCCCATATCCCCTTCGACTTTGCCATTAGGGCAAGGTGAATCTCTGAGCCCCAATGCCTGGAGATCTTATGAAACATTTAATTTTAAAACTTCGATTTTCAGATCCATTCCCTTCCTTCCTTGTCACCCACTCCCTCTGAGAAGATAAGCAATTCAGTATGTGTTGTACATGTATATCTATGCAAAACATTACCATAGTAGATATATTGTAAAAGACTGCTTATATTTCCCTCCCACCTGTCTCACCTCCCACCTGGTCCATTCCCTACTTTGATCCTGTCCCTCTTTGATAGTGGGTACTTCTAACCTCCCCTCTCCCCAGAATGCCCTCCCCTCCATCATCCCCCCTCTCATCCCCCTTTCCCCTACTCAGGAGAGTGAGTGAGGGTAAGATATTCCATTTAGTCTGTATGTGATTCTCTCCTTGAGCCAACTTCAATGAGAATATGCTTTTGCCTTTTTGCCTTCCTGTTCTTCCCCTCCCCTGCAACTACTTCCCCTTGCCTCTTCTACATGAGATAGTTTACCCTACCCTGTCTCTCTCCATCTCCTCTTGCCACTTTACTCTCTCACCTCTTGACTTCACCCCTTAAGAATCATTCCTTCCTTGGGGTGGCTAGGTGGCACAGCGAGCAGAGCACTGGCCCCGGAGCCAGAAAGACCCGAGCTCGGATCCGGCCCCAGACACCAACACACAAACAAAAACCCAGCCGCGCGACCCCGGGCAAGTCATCCAACCCCAATTGCCCTCAAAAAAAAAAAAAAAACAATCATCCCTTCCCATCAAATTCAACCTGTGCCCTCTATCCCTGTATACCTGTGAACATATGCCATGTACCCTTCTTCCATTATTTTCATAATGAGAAAGGTTTCATCAAACACAGTTATTGTTTTTCCATGTAGGAATGTAAATAGTTTAACTTTGATAAGTTCCTTTTGATTTCTTTTCCTTGATTACCTTCTCAAGCATCTCTTGCTTCTTGTGTCTGAATGTCAAATTTTCTATTCAACTCTTGTTTTTTTCATCAAGAATGCTTGAAAGTCCTCTATTCCACTGAATTACCATATTTTCCCCTGAAACAAGATACTCAGTTTTGCTGGGTAGATGACCCTTGGCTTCAATCCCAGCACTTTTGCCCTCTGGAATATCATATTCCATGCCCTTTGATCCCTCAGTGTAGAAGCTGCCAGGTCCTGGGCTATTCTGATTGTGTTTCCACAATATTGAAATTGTTTCTTCCTGGCTGCTTGTAGTATTTTCTCCTTGATCTGGGGATTCTGGAACCTGGCTATAATATTCCTGGGAGTTTTCTTTTTGGGATCTTTTCAGGAGGTGATCGGTGGATTCTTTCAACCTCTATTTTGCCCTCTGGATCTAAAACATCAGGGCAATTTTCCTTGAGAATTTCTTGAAGGGTGATTTCTAGGTTCTTTCTTTGATCATGGCTTTCAGGTAGTCCAATAATTTTTAAATTATCTCTCCTGGATCTATTTTCCAGGTCAATGGTTTTCCCCATGAGATATTTCACATTGCCTTCTATTATTTCATTTGTTTGGATCTGTTTAATAGTATCTTGATTTCTCATAAAGTCACTAGCTTCCATATGCTCCAGTCTAACTCTGAAGGAATGAATCTCCTCAGTGAGCTTTAGAGATTCTTTTTCCATCTGGCAAATTCGACTTTTTAAGGCATTCTTTTCCTCATTGCCTTTCTGAGCCTCTTTTGCCATTTGAGTTAGTCTATTTTTTAAGGTGCTGTTTTCCTTAGTCAGGCTGTTGACTGTCATTTCATACTTTTCTTGCATCTTTTTCATTTCTCTTCCCACATTTTCCCCCACTTCTCTTATCTGCTTCTTAAGGTCCTCTATGGCCTGTAGCCAGCTTGTATTTTCATTTGGAGCTTTTGGTGCAGGAGTTCTGACCTCACAGTCCTCCTCCATGCTTTGAGCCTCTTTGCCCCTAAAATAGGAGTCCAATGTTGAACTTTTCTGTTTATTTTGTTTCATTTTCCCAGGCATATTGCCACTTAATTACTTGATTTTGGGGCTCGTTGCCACAGTAGGACTCTGCCACCAGACAGGGGAGCTTCCGCCCAAACGTGGGGTCTTCACAACTTCCGCCAGTTGGGTGGCCTCTGTAAAGCCTCCACCTGCTCTGGCAAATTGGATACCCACCCCAAACTTCACCCCCAGACCACAATCCAGATCCAGGCAGTTTAAAACAAGAGCGATTAACCCCCAGACTGATTGCTGGATCTTCCTACAGTTCGCAGACTAGGAGCTAGAGCCACTACTGATGATGCAAAATGGCTTCTGTGCTGCTGTTTCTTCAGCTGCTTTTCGCCTCCAGGGGAGGAAGCCACGCATTCCCCAAATACTGGTCCCAAAGTCCACAGGGCACTAACCTCTCACTTTGTCCTAGGCATATCTGTGCTGATAATTCTGGAATCGCCACAATTGCTGGTGTTCTGGGGTCCCTCCAACCGGCTGGAAGCCCGGCCACCCTGGGGCTAAAACCGCGGACCTGGGCTCAGCTCTGAGTGCTGTGCTGTCGGTTCCCAGAGTGCTGTGCTGCCTGCTCTCAGAACACTGTGCTGCCTGCTCTCAGAACACTGTACTGCCTGCTCTCAGAGCACTGCGCTGGCCGCTCCCTGCAGGGCTGCTGGGCTGTTTTCAGCAGGAGATTAGCTTCTCTGTTCAGTTCTGTGGGTGCTGTGGCTCCAGAAGTTGTTTGGAGTCCCCTTTCACATTGTTTTAGAAGTCCTATTTCTTAACAAATTTTCCTTTTTAAAGGGAAGATCTTTTTTTTCTTTTTCTTTTTGGAGGGCAATTGGGGTTAAGTAACTTGCCCAAGGTCACATGGCTAGGTTTTTTTTTTCTTTGTGTGTGCATTAAGTGTCTGAGGCCAGATCCGAACTCATGTCCTTCCACAGCCGATGCTCTACTCACTGCACCACCTAGCCACCCCTAAAGGGAAGATCTTTAAGAATGGCTTCTGCGTTATCAGAAGAATGGGCAGGAGAGAACAGTCTGTGACTTGACCAGGTAATTCCTTATATAAAAGGGAGAATCTGGATCTTAAAAACTGCCCATTTCATGAATATTTCCAGACAGAGGGTCCCATTGAAAAGGGCAGTGGCTCTTTGGTGACCTTACTCATGGTTCTGTGGGGGTAAATAATGCAATAGAAGACAAATTCCTATCTCGGGTCTGCAACTAAAGGTGGAACTGTGAACAAATCATTTCACATATCTGGACCTCACTCATCTTGCTTTTCCTTAATATGAGAGATGTGGTAGAATGTCAATTCCTTGAGAACAGGAACCATTTCATTTTTTTCTTTGTAAACTCAGTGCCTGCAATATTGTATGTGCTTAATAAATGCATGTTGAAAGACATATATAATAGATTTAGAGCAGGGAGGGGCCCTACTCCCTTCATTTTAGAGATATGGAAATTGAGGTATAATGATTTGCAAGTATCTGAGGTAAGATTTTAACCCAGATCTTCTTGACTCTGAGTCCATTGCTCTATTCAATGCACTACACTACTTCTTGTAACACTTTTCAGTTTTACAATATCTGTTAACAACAACTATAGGAGGAAGATATTACAAGACTTTCTATTACTCCCTTTTTTTTCACATGAGGAAAGAGGCTCAGATTAAATGACTCACAGAAGATAACAAAGCTGATAACTTTGTGACCACACCTTGAACCCAGATACTCAGATTTTAAATGTAGTTATCTTTCTACTTCTCTGGAAAAAAATTACTGGATGATATTTTCTTATTATCGTCATAAAATTCTAAGTGATGTGTGTGATTATTATTCCCACTTTAGAGAGGAGGAAATTAAGGCAGATAGAGGTAAAAAATATTTGCCCAGAGTCACATAGTATGTGTCTGAAGTTGAACTCAGGTCTATCCTGACTCCAACCCCAGCATTCTCTTCACTGTACCACCTAGATGCCTCTAAATGCATAAAAAGAAAGAGAGTCAAGAGAATACTGTAAATGATAATGAAGAGGAGGATACCTATTTAGGAGTGTCTTAGTTTTGGCCAAAGTGGGAGGGGGTTGACTTCCTGACCTCTGAGATCACTTTTGACTCCCAGACTATGTTTCTATGATAAAGAGTAAGATATGGGACCTTCAAACATAGACTAGAAGCCAGGGAACTGATTCTATGACTACTAAGTTCTTTCAAATTCTGTCACTGAAATTTTAGATAAAAAATTATACTGTTTGACATATTTTCTTTACTAATGGAAGTATTGCAGTTTATATTAATCTACAGTATAATATAAGCTCCTTGAAGCCAGGGAGTATTTTCTTTTGCCTCTTTATCTTTTCTGACTGGTGTGGTGAGCCAAAGAGGCCTGTCCCAGGACTCTGATAAGTACCCTGATATCAGTGGACCTGCATGTCAAAGATCTCTTTGAGATGCGACTTTTCACTAAGTCTGCTCCTGAGTTCTTCTGATATAGGTTGCATTTAAAAGGATGTTATTGGAGGTCTTGAGATCAACAGGATTCTGTCCCAGGATATATCTGATTCCACACTCTGGTATCTTTGAGCGGCCAGCTCTAAACATGATGTCTTTTGAGGATTGCACTTCAGCTTTGAAGTTTGCTCTCAGTTGTATCTGTTTATGACTGTGGCTGCATTAAGAGGTACCTGAAGCCCAGACCTAAGGCTCTGCCCCAAAACTTTAGTTGTCCAAAACATTTGCAGGAAGTCAGTTCCTATGCAGATGTTCTTGATGATGAGGCCTTGGTCATTAGGCTTTGAGGCCAGCTCTTAAGAGCATCCTTTGAGATGTAACTGACTGCATGTGATAAGAGATAACTGACTCTTCCTAAGACTTTATGGCACCTAGGGATCAATAGGCCTTACTGCCATGCTACTTCCAGGATACAACAGACTAAGATAATGACATTTCTTCCTTTCCATCTTTTGTCTCTTTGCTCCATAAAAACCTTTCCCTGAGTATCAATAAATGGAGTTCATGGTTCTTCCTTGAGCTACCCACATGGCCTGGTCATTTCTTATTCACGTCTCCGGATCATGCTAAGTGCTGGACACTGAGCAGCCCACGGCAGACTGGTATGGTGCCTTGCCCACAGAAGAAATTTAATAAAAGCTTGTTGAGTTGAATTTTCTATCACCTGTATATTCAAATTAAAAAAAAAAACAATAGGATTGGATTCTTAATAAAAAACTATGTTTCTAATACAGTTAGAGAACATTGAGTGACTCAAATAATCATGTTTTCCCCCTTTCTTTTGTTCTCAGCTTAGATTGAAAAGGGAAAAAAATGTTCTTCCACCACTTTCCAGGGAGCTCACCTTTCTGCCACAAACAATACAGTTTTGAAGGTTTTGTTATCCTGGTCACTTCAGTTAATAATTTCTCCCCATATATCACTTTGCAAGATGCCAAGTGCTAAGATTACTATGAGGAGATACACAGAACAGCTATAAATTAGAATGCTATAGTCTGTGGCTGAGGGAGTGTGCAATAAGCCAACAAAGGGTTTGCAAGTGCTGAGAAACAACTCAGCACTATTTTAGCTTTCTGAATGACACCCATGAGGCTCTAGCAAGAGCAAAGGTGAGTGAGCTCATCTGCAATGTTCATTGGTGTCTAGGGGAAACTTCCCTAACCCCACTCTTTTGCTTATACTTTCTATATGCCTGGCAGGACTTTTCTGATAATTCTATCAGTTGAAAAACAAACTATCCCTTCCAGGCCCAAACCAAATGTATTCTCCATGAAGCCTATCCTGATCTACCCCAATGCACACCCCTCCCTTATATCATCTGGCATGATTATCTTATGTTATTTTACATTATACCTAGTATTACCTGTATTTGTGAAAATGTTTGATTCTCCCCTACCCTTCCCATTATTGTTAATTCCTTGAGGAGAAGGATTCTTGTTTATTAATGTATATCCTCTAACTCAATATAGTTCCTTGACTATGACAGGAAAGTACTAAATATTTGTTGAATTGAGTTAAATTTTTCAAAGAAAATCATCTAAAAAGCAAAGACAGGCATGGTTTCTTTGTTTTTGTATCTGTTGTTTTCCTCTCTGGCTCCTTTTTGTTTGTTTAAGATAATTTAAAACTCACTTGCATCTCAAAAAAAGTCGTATATTTTTCTGTCACCTATTCTAAAGTCATCATGTACATGTTATTTCTAAGTCAATATATGATTTCCAGAGACAGCTTGACATAACTGACTGAATACTAAGTTTACGATAAGAAAGATCCAGGTTTAGACACTGTCTTTGACATTGATGCCTGTGCGACCTGGAACAAGTCACTTAAACCTTTACATTCTAATTAGTAAGAGTAGGTAAACTGGATTCAGAACACCTAGATTCAAATCCCAGCTATGATACTTATTACTCATGTAATAATGTTGAGACAGCTAGGTGTCATAGTAGAAAGAGAGCTAGGTCTGGAGTCAAGAAGACCTGAGTTCAAATCTGGTCTCAGATACTCACTAGCAATATGACTCTACACAAGTTATTTAGCCTCTGTCTCAGTTTTCCTTGAATGTACAATAAGAATAATAGCATTGACCTCACAAGATTGTTGTGAGGATCAAATGAAATAATGTTTATTAAGTTAAATAAACATTCCTTTCTTTTCCTTCCTTCCTTCCTTCCTTCCTTCCTTCCTTCCTTCCTTCCTTCCTTCTTTGCTTCTTTCTTTCTTTCCTTCCTTCCTTCTTTGCTTCTTTCTTTCCTTCCTTCCTTCTTTGCTTCTTCCTTTCTTTCCTTCCTTCCTTCCTTTCTTCCCTTCCTTCCTTCTTTCCTTCTTTCCTTCCTTCTTTCCTTCTTTCCTTCCTTCCTTTCTTCCTCCTTCCCTCCCTCCTTCCTTCTGTGTAACCTTTTTTTACCTCTCTCTAGGCCTCAGTTTCCTCATCTTGAAAAAGGAAAAAGTTGGGATAAATGACCTTTGAGGTCCTTTCTAGGTCTAAAGTCATGATTCTATACATCCCTAGGACTTATCTACAAAGTCATACACAGGTTTCCATTCATTCTCAAGCTAAAAAAACAAACAAACAAAATAGGAGATCCTTTGAGTAAAAGAAGATTCATTGACTGATTTGCTCCAGTACTATGTTGTTGTTCAATCATGTCCGACTTTTCATGACCCTCTTTTGGGTTTTCTTGGCAAAGATACAGGAATAATTTACCATTTCCTTTTCCACATCATTTTACAGATGAGGAAACTGAGGCAAACAGGGTTAAGTGACTCACCCAGGGTCATACAGCTAGTAAGTATCTGAGGTCATATTTTGACTCAGGAAGATAAGTCTTTGTGATTCCATGGTTCACTTCTTCTTAAGTTATTCTAAAGTAGTAAGGAAACCTTTAGTCTGGTTCAAGGACAAAGTCAAGGTCAGATACAGGACTGTTTTTAATCAATCGATGAATGACTACTACATGTTTATGAAGGATAGAGGGCATCTAGATATAGAAGGGTGAGAAAAAAATGTCCTCCTCTTACTTCAGTGTTTTTCTTCTTTTCAGAAAATGTGTCTGTGTTCCCTGAGAAACCAAAAGGGACAAACTGAAGTGAGTTTATAAAGATTTCCTTCAAAAAACTCTTCAAAAAAAGTCCCAAAGCAATGCATCTTTAAGCCAGGCATATTTTGTATCTTCTACTGTAAATATAACAAATGACCTTTATAGAACCATCAAGTGAAAGAATTAAAAAATGGAGATGCAGAAGTTACTTTACATATATGAGGTAGTCACTCAGCTAGTAAGCGAGACTTGGAACCATTTCTTTTTCTTCCAACTTCAGATTCTATAAACTATACCAGGAGTTATCATTTTACCTTCGGGAATATCAATATCCTCCTCTCCAAAAAGCAGAGCATTTGACTAGATGATCTCCAAGGTTCCTTCTAACACTTGAAAAACGTGAAGGTAGTTGGCACTGTTATGTCTTCCTCCTCTTAAAAGTAGCCCTTTATAAACCATTCTAGGATTCCAAGTAGGGGATTGAGCACAGACAATACCAGAATTCTCTCCTCTGTTCTACCCAATACTTTGTTGTTGTTGTTGTTGCCCTTCCCCATTACTAAAGCTTTTTGAATTGTTCATGTGGTATAGAGGGGATTCAATTAAAAAAAATTTGTGTTTAATTATTCAACTGGGTGGCTAGGTGGCACAGTAAATAGAGCACCGGCCCCGGAGTCAGGAGAACCTGAGTTCAAATCCAACCTCAGACACTTAACACTTACTAGCCATGCGACCTTGGGCAAGTCATAACCCCAAATGCCCCACAAAAAAAGATTATTCAACCTAAACTTCAAAGACCATTTGCAGAGTGGATATTTATTAATTCTCTATACCCATATGAGTGATAGAGTTAGTGAGATCTAGGGAAAAGAAAGATCCTGGTCTTTTTGGTTTCCAGTTGCAAGAATGAAGACTCATGTACCCTAATTCTCTTAATATTAATTAGAAAGACTCTAAGAAGAAACCAGTATGTAGAGCAAACCACTCCAGTATCTTTGCCAAGAAAACCCCAAATGGAGTCACAAAGAGTTAACAAAACTGAAATGACTGAAAAACAACAAACAAGGAGCCAACACCTTGATAGTGTTTCTATTCCCAGATTACTCACAAGAGACTTCAGGGAATTTGGGTGCGATCTGGAACTCTCTCTTTCTCTCTACATTGAACTGAGATATCCAAGTCCTGATGAGAAAGCTCATCCACTCTGTCAATTGTTTGGTATACATCATCATCTGTATACCTTCTCTGATTTTCCTTTGCTATCAGTGTGGATGCAGATGCTAATTTTCTGTTCACAATGTTTCCTCATTGTGTAACTTGCATTTGGTGGAAAAGGAATCAAGTCTTGTAATACACACACACACACACACTTATATACACACATACACATATACACATATGTACATGTATGTGCATGTATGTAATGTGTGTTTGGTGTGTGTGTGTGCACAGAAAGCTAGGTTGATCATTGAATAGAGCAGTGGGCCTGACATTACAAAGACTCATCTTCATGAGTTCAAATCTGACCCCAGACACTTACTATCTGGCTGACCCTGGGCAAGACATCTTAGCAGCAAGCACCCCAACATCCCCAGGGTGACTGCCAACTCAGGTTCTTATATCTGCTTTTCTCAAGGAAAGCAACTCAAAATGGGTTAACAAGCTTACTTTAATCAATCAAAGATATAGCATTTACCTAGTTCAGGGGGAAAGGGTCAGCACCCCGATCTTCAGAGTATACAGACAGAACTTACAAGACAGAGAAACAAACAGATCAAGCAGACAATCTTCCAAACTGTCTGATCATTATATCAATACCAAATCACAGTTGCCAGAGAGGAAAGCATCAACATCTGGGTTTTCAAAGCCAGGAGGCTCTCAACAGCTGCCCAGAGTCTCATCTGGTCAAATCACATAACACTTCTCAAAGTGAGCCCCAAAGCAAAACCTTGCATCAGAGATTATATGGCCTTCTCCTGGGTCAGAGAATGTAACAACCCTCTTGACCCACTGCCCAATCACACAGCATCAAGGTGTAGGCATTCCTGAAAACCAAGCTTCCTGCCACAGGCTCCATGTGACCACATTTAGCCTATTAGGGGGCAGAGTATATTTTCAAATCGAGGAAGATTCTCAAGAGTCTCTTAAGCCCACCAAAGGGCCTAGGGGCAGAGGTGATCTTTAAATTTGCATTTTCATTACAGACATTTAACTTTGTTTACAATCTCCTCAACTGCAAAATGAGTTAGAAAAAGAAACAACAATCTCCTCTCCTTTGTGGGCAGCTATAATTTTAGCTATCAGTAAAAATTCGATGGGTCATTTTGCTAAGCATTGATTAGCTTTCAGCTAATTTGAGAGAATCTCCTCTCCGTGTGTGTGTGTGTGTGTGTGTGTGTGTGTGTGTGTATGCACCCCAGGGTGATCATAACATTCTCCTTAGAAGCTTTTACTTTTCCCCAAGGACATATGTATACACAATAAATGACATCTTAAAGAAACTGGTTTCTTTTTGATAATTTAGCAAATACAAAAATAAAGTAAACAACAGTTGAAGGGATTGAGCATGAAAACTGTGGCATCAGGGTTGAAGCCACTTGAGTGAGGAGGTTGTAACAAGGGCCTATAACAGCCCGATGCGTCTGCACACCAAAAGCCTGGTATGCAGGCTTTTTTTTAACTGTTGGAGCATCAGTAGGTTCCTTGGGAATCTCATGCCTACCACTCAGTGAACTTGGACTTTCTCTGAAGCCAATGCTTTCTTTTAAAGATTTCTTGCTCTTTATCTCTCACTTAGAGAGATGAACATTCAATCACAGGCCTATGATTCACCAAGACTCAAATATATAAGCACAACTGAACCCCTGATTGGCTATCTAATATGCACTAACAACTATGTATACTATGGAACTTCCACACAATAACATAGAAATTTAAAAATAAAATCAGACAAAAAGCATATGATGTTTGATTCAAGACTCATTAGGGAACAAATGGAGTTTATTGAGTGTAGAAACAAAGGGATCAAACCTGTGCTTTGGGAAAAATCACTTTGGAAACAGTATGGAGGATCTGGAGAAGAGAGAGATTTAAAGCAGGTACATTATTTAGGGAGCTATCATTATGACGGTCCAACTGAATGATGATAAAGGTATGTCAAAGGATAAGGTGTATGAGTGGAGGAAGAGGGATATACCAGAGATGCAATTAAGATAAAAAAAACAACCAGCCTTAGTATCCTCCTAGATATGTGGAGCAAGGGAAAGAGAGGAGACAAGGATATCAGCATTCTGAGAACTAAAGGGACTAGAATTATCCATCAATTAGTAATTGTTAAAGGCCTACTATGAGCCAGCACAGTGCTAAGCACTGAGGATACAGCTACAAAGAATGAACCAATCCCTACTAGCAAAGCATTCTCATGATAGGACCTTCACAGGAGTAGGGAAGTTGAAAAAAGGGGCGTATGTGGGGGAATAAGGTAACTGAAGAGAACAGCCATGAAGACCCTCCCCACCCCAACCCATTCATTACTGCTTATCTTGTATTCCTTATTCTTTTCCCCACACAAATGTAATGTGTCTAGAGGTATGAGGCTCTTACTAAGTGGCTACTCCTCCCAGATATTAGGGCTCACTCACTGAGGGTGCCACTTGAAACAGTTTACAAAAGCAAATTGTTAAATTTTCAATGGGATTGAAGATTTACACTATGGAAATCAGCAAATGATACAAATCCTGGCTTGATTGATTGTCTTGTTGATTGCCTAGAGTTAAGAAAGTAATAGTGAAGATTAAACTCAAAAGTGTATTTTCTCTGTGTTGTTAAACATTTAATAGAGAACCCTTGGGATGTGAGCCACATGTTAGAAGCAGGAATAGATTAGGAGAAGAGGGCATGTGGACTTTGGGGAGAGGGCCAAGGAATTTTCCTTGATCAGCTTTTTATGGTGCCTGGCTTGTGGTTGGATTTTTAAATGCCTTGAAGGCTGACCCCCACCACAGCCACAGGGAAGTCAGCTAAGGACAGGAACAAATGGGGTGTGTGTGCTAAGTGATGATGAATGAAGGAGATAGTATAATTATTATGGAGATATTCCAAAAACTGGTTATGGTGGGGAAGGTTCCTAAGATCCATCTTCCTGCCCTCTGATTGGTTCCATCACTTTCTAAACTCTAGGCAATCGATAACTCCTTGGAGTTTTATTTTGGCCCTCAGTAAGCATCTGACCCTCATTTGGAGGGCATTGCTACAGATAATAAAGAAAAAATGAATATTTTTGACTAGTGCCATTAAGTGCTCAGATACATGCTCCCATAATACTATTTTGGCAGCTGTATTAAGTACAGATCATAGAAGAACGAGACTACAAGCTAGGAGTCTAATTAGGATGAAATATAAGGGCCTAAAGTAGAATGATGCTTATGTGAATGGGGAGAAAAGGTCAAAATCATAAGAGGTTATAGAAGTAGAATCAATAAGAGCTGGCAACAGATTGGATATGGTTGTCAAGTGTTGAGGATGACTAGCAGTACATATATCTGAGTAACTGGAAAGATGATGGTACCCAGAACAGAAAAAGTTAACTGTGAAGGAAGGACAGATTTGCGTTGATGACCTCTGATAGACAGATATAGTAGAGACACTGATCAATGAGGGCCTGGTCATTAAAGCATGGTCAGATCTGCCTTTCCTGCTAAGCTATACAGAACATGTACAATCAGTCTACACCTATTTCTTATCTGATATGTGGGGGTCTGGTAAGCCTACTTCTGATGATGAGTAACCATGGGGCTATCAGCATGTGAGGATAGTCAACTGTTTGGCTATGGAGACAGATAGACCAATGCTATCTAAGTTGCTAAATTGGAACTTAATGTATATGCAAATTAAGTGATCTAAATGTGATCTGCCCCTCTCTTATCCATTTTCATTCCCTTTCTTTCCTGGTAGTATATGATGCAGAACTGCTATGAGGTGCTAGATATGAGGAAGTAGTAGTAGTAGTAGTAGTAGTAGTAGTAATAGTAGTAGTAGCAGTAGTAGTAGTAGCAGCAGCAGCAGCAGCAGCAGTAGTAGTAGTAGTAGCAGTAGTAGTACTAGCAGCAAAAGCAGCTTCTACAATTTATATAAGGCTTTAAGATTTATAAAGTACTTTACAAATTTCATTTATACTCACAACAACCATGAGAGATAGGTGCTATCATCATTCCTTTTTTTTGCAGATGAGGAAACTGAGGAAAACAGAGGTTGTCACTTTTCCAGGGTCATACAACTGGGAATGCCTGGGTCCAGAACTTGAACTAAGGTCTTCTGGATTTCAGGTTCATCCCAATATTCACTCCCTCCTACCTTATCTTCCACTTTGTTAACTATAGTCTGTCAGCATGATTCTTCATGTGTGTGTATATGTGTGTGTGTGTGTGTGTTTACTCTTTCCTGATCATAGGTGAATGAATATTCTGAGAAAGCATGCCTAGGTGACCAAGAATCAGATGAGAGTGATCAGAAGTTCCACAGATACCAAGAGCAGATTCAGCTACATTTGGAGTAGCCAACCACAAAAAGATTACATGTGAACATCAATGTAAAGACAGTCCCCTAACAGCAGCTTCTGAGATCATGGCCCCTCATGGCTGAGATAAATGGTGGATACAAGGATAACAAGGACAAAAATAACTTTAAACACTGAGTGCTCCAAAGTGACACCTATATAATTTGCATATCCTTGGGCAAGTTAAGCTTCCTTAGGCTCAGTTTTCTCATTTGAGAAAGTCAATAATCTCTGCATTACTCAACTCATAAAATCAAATGAGATGTTGCATTTAAATTACATAATAAATATATAGCACTATATGAAAATCAACTATTATTATTTTTAAGATGGTGGCTTAGTGGATAGGGGGCCAATTTGGAAGTTAATAAGATCTGTGTTCACATACTATTTCTGACAGAAACTAGCTGAGTAACCATGGACAAGTCACTTAATTTTGATATACTCTATATGTAGCACAGATCTTCTTGATTTTCCTAGCACACAGCACCCCATCTCCTGGCTCTGGGCCTTAAAGACTCTTCCCTATGTTTATAATGCTCTCCTTTCTCACATCAACCTCCTGGCTTCCTTGTATTCTTGAAAACATAATTTAAATCCCACCATTTTCAGGAGCCTTTCCTAAATGCCTCTTCCCTGTCCTCCCCAATGCATATGCTCTGAAATTACCTTCTATCTACACTATACATATATGTACACATGCATACCACACATGCATGTATATGGACATGCCTCTAGGTGATTACTATATATGTATATATACATGCATGTGTACATATATGCTATTTTTGGATGCCATATGGAAACATCTTATGTTGATATAGATAGATAGATAGATAGATAGATAGATAGATAGATAGATGTCTTCTATTTTCAGTGTTACTTTTATTTCTTCTCCTATGACTTTTGAGGAAAGACCACAGCACAGTCAAGAGCCGATAAAGAATACATAAACAATGAAAAAAAATACATTTTTAAGTAACAGTATTTATCATTTATCCAGTGCTATGGTTTAAATATGTCAGTGGACTCTTATTTTGAATGTTCTCTTCTGCATAGTTCAGTCACTCTCTCTAAATTAAAGAACTTAAGGAAATGTATTGACTTGTTCTGGGTGCTAAGGTTCTATTTAGTATCACTTGACCACAGTCTATGGAAGTGATGTGAATGTCATTAGCTGATTAATAAATGCATACTTACAGTAGTTAGTTCTATCAGGCTGGCCATGAAAGCTGGACGATACAACTTAGAATCAACTATCACTTAAATCTGCTTAAGATTAGAGAATCATAGCTTTAAAGCGAGAAGGGACTTCAGAGGTCATCTACAGCAAACCTCTCATTTTGCAGATGAAGAAACTGAGGCCAAAGCCAGTAAAATGCCTCAGCTCCTACTGGAATTTTGATTCAAGTCAATTCTCTTCAGCTATATAAAATTAGCTTTTTCCACGCCATTTGGGTACAGAAAATCTTAAAAATATTCTTCGCTTAAAAGTAGATTTCATTGACAAAAAAGATAGCACCAACATAGGAGAAATATAACCCTGAGTGAGCTCCATCTTGTCAGACCATGTCTTATGTTTAGTTTTAGGACCACAATTAAGGGAGGAAATTAACTATCTGGATACACCTAGAAGTAAAAAAGATAATAATAACAACAACAAAACAATAATAATAATGAGGAAGAGAGGATAAAGGCCCTGGAAACCTTGTTATATGGGATAAAGTTGAGGTTTTATCTATTTAACTATCTATCTATATACATGCACACATGTATGTGTGAGAGAGACAAAGGCAGAGAGAAAGACAGAGAGAGAGACAGAAAGACAGAGGCAGAGAGACAGAGACACAGAGAGAGAGAGAGAGAGTGACAGAGAGAGCAATGGAGGCAGCATAATACAGTGTTAAAATCACTAGCCCTAGATTCTAGGGCCCTGGTTCTCAAACTTGCCTGTACTGCCTTGGTCAATTTACTGAGTTTAAAGGTCGCTGTTCTCTTTCCTCATCTGTAAAATGAAGTAGTTGCATTAGATAGCCTTTGAGATCATTTCCAGCTATAGATCTAGGATCTTATTGTAAAGAGGAAACATAGTAATGGTGTTAACTGTCACTTAGATAGCTCTTTAAGGTTTGCAAAGGACTTCCCAAATATCATCTCATTTAATCCTCACAATGACCTTGGTTGATAGATAGGGTGGTATTATTATCCCCACTTTCTAGTTAAAGGGGAAAAGAATAAGCATTTTAGTGAACACTTACTAAGTACCAGTCACTGTGTGAAGTATTTTTTCAAATCTTATCATATTTGATCCTCAAAAAGACCCCGTGAGGCATCCCTGCAATGTAGAAGCTATTATCACTCCTAATTGAGGAAATTCAGACAAACTGAGCCTAAGTGATTTGCCCAGGTCACACAGCTACTAAGTGTCTGAGATAAAATTTGAATGCAGGTCTCCCTGATTCCAGCGCCTCTGCTCTATCTACGTTACCACCTATCTGCCTCAAAATATCTATCTTGAAACATCTGAATGGTGATCTATCATGTGGAATCAGATCAACAGAATCCCTAGTGCCTAGCACAGTGCCCAGAAGTTCAAGGAAGTCTGTTGAATTACCTTAGAAGTCATCTACTGGAACCCTGAATATGATACCTCATCCCAAAAATATCCACTTCAAAAGTCCTCTAGCCTTTCCTTAAAGACCTTCAGAAATGGGGAACTCTACTCCTTGAGATCACCAATTTCCCTTTAGTATAGCTCTAAATATTAGGATAGATGTATAGTTAACAAAAAACTGACCTTCGGAGAAAGACCTGTATACAAGGCCCATTTCTGATGAAAAAGAGTTTTGTGACCCTGGACCAGTCAACCTTCTAGTGTCCCCAAGAAATTCTCTAAGAATATGTTACATAAGAATTTCAAATCTGCATTATTAAAAAGGGTTTTCTCATGGGAATTTCCTTAAACCAATGAAATTGCAGATCTAGGGGGAAAAAAAAGCTAGGAAGCTTGTTACATTGAACCAAAATCTCTTTCTTCAATTTCTACTTCTTGTTCCTAGTTCTGCCATTTGGGGCCAAGCAGAACAGGAGTAATCCCTCTTTCACATGACAGCCTTTCAGAAAAGAGGGATTAGACCAGTGCTGTGTTACTCCTGAGGACAGACCTAGGAGCAATACATAGTAGTTACAAATCTGTCATTATGGGGCTTGGTATAAGAAATAACTTTCTAACACCACTGTCCAATACTTAGATGAATGATTGTCTTGGAAAGCAGTATAATTCCAGAAGAATATATTGAGAACCTGCCATGTGCAAAGCAATGTACTTGGTGCTGGAGACAATGGATTGGATCAAATTAAGCTGAACTGCAGAGTGACCTCCTCATCACTGGAGATATTCAAACAGATATGGAAGGGATTCTTGCATTGGGTGAGAAGTGAGCTAAACTGTCCCTTTGGTCCCTTGGTGACTGTAAGATAATTTTTTTAAATGGGTTAACTACAATAATAAAATCATCCAACCACAGGCTTATTTATAAAAACACCGCAACAAATAAACTTTTGTAGCACCATAATTGCTTAAACATAAATATATCCCCAAATTTAGGGCAAAACTGGCAGTTGTTCCTTTGACAAAAGAGGAAAGTTTGTTACATGGTTGGGACTTTTGATAAACGAATTTACTGTTCCTTCTGGAAATGATTTTACTTATTTTAGATAATAAACTAAGATCCCTCTTAGTTCGTTCATTGAGACTCTGAACTTAAAACTATGAGGTTGAAGATTTCCCCTGGCTTTCTCCTTTGCAGATTCTTGTTGAACTGTTTTCTTTTAGGTAGATTTAGGGAATCATTTAGAGTACCATTTAGCATTAGCCCCAAAGAAACACCATTTCTCAGAAAATCTTGAAGATAAGACTTACAGAATCAATAACTCATATTACGGGCAAACTAGAAAGGCCTTTAAAGACCAATTAAGACAACCTCCCCATTTTATAGATGTTGAAACTGAAACCCAGAGAAAAATATTATTTTCATAATTGTGTAACTAGTACAGCATATCTGAGAAGAAACATAGAAGTTAAGCTTGTAGAAATTATGCTTTAAAGCAAGCCATGTCTTTATGGTAACAAAATTGACTAACAGGAGAAAATAAAAATAAAATACTGTACTTATTACTTATTGAACACATCTAGCTGTATGACCATGGGTAAGTCATTTTATCTGGTTGCCACAGTTTCTTCATTTATAAAATGGGGGATAACAGTAGCACCTACCTGCAAGAGTTGTGAGAATAAAATTAAATAATGGTTGTAAAGCTCTTTGCAAAGCTTGAAATTCTATATAAATGTATATATACATATACACACAAATACACACATATTTATATGTGTATACATATATAATATACATGTGCAACACAATATATAGGTATATGTGCATATATAATAGCTACCATTTATATAAAATAGTTATTTACTATATATATAATATATACTTATAATATATATGTGTATATATAGATATTAGCACACATATGTATATGATTATGAAAATAAAGTAAAAAAGAACCATAAAGTCATCTAGTCCTACACTCCAATTTCATAGATGAAGAAACAGAAGCTTTGGAAAATGATGTCATGTCCCCAAGGTGAAACAGATGCTTGCTACCTATGTGGCTTTGGTCAAGCTATTTTTCTTCCCTGGGCCTTAGTTTTCTAATCTGAATAATGAAAAGGTTGGATTACATAGCATCTGACATCACTTTCAGTTGTCATGATGATCTTATGAGTCCCCAGCATCAATGAAATCATTGTGGGGTGTGGGGCAGAGCCAAGATGGAGCAGTACAGACAGCAACCCCTTTGAACTCTCCCAACATTTGTCTCCAAACAACTTTAAAATAACTCCTTACATCAAATTTTGGAGCAACATAGCCAATAAAATGTCAGTAAGGCATTTATTTTTCAGCCTAAGAAAATTTAGCAGGAGAGGTCTGTGACACCATGGTGGGAAGCAGCCCAGAGTACAGTAGACCTTAGAGACTGCTGCTATGGCAGCACCAGCAGCTTTGAGAACTCTGAATCCTGAGACAGTAAGGAGTGTTGGACAGTTGATCACAAAGAGATTACAAGGGACCCTTGGCTCACTCTGGGTTCAGTTGACACTGATTGACAGTTCTATTGCCCATATGCATTTCTGGGTTGCAGTTCTAAGTAGAGAGTAGGACTTTTTATTGTTCACAAAAGAGCAAGAACCCAGGTCAAAGTTTCAAAGCAAAGGGGAGCATTAGCATTTGCAGCTATAGGAAAGAAGAAGCGCTGATCACAGTTGCAGAGCCAAGAGAAGCACCAGCACTGGTAGTTACAGGAGAGCAGGGTCCTTTCCTGATTAAAGACCAATGTTCAGACAAGGAAACCTCTCACTAGATCACACCATCTTGGAAACACTGAAAACTTGCAGATACCCAAAATTAGCTCTGAAATAGCAGCATGAGAAAGTCTGAAACTTGGAACAGTTACTTCCTACCTCCAGATGAACAGAGCCCAACTTTAACATAAAGCTATATGTCAGGAAATAGGCTGGAAAAATGAGCAAACAACAAAGAACTTGAACATAAAAATTACTACTGGAAAGAAAGAGCAAGATATAAGGTCAGAAAAAGACAACAATGTGGAAACAGCTACAAGCAAAGTATCAAAGATAAATAGTAATTGGATCAAAACAAGATAATAATTCCTGGGAAAAAAACTAAATAAATAAGATATTATTAGTAGAGGAAAATGTTGTAAAAGAAATGATAGTGATGAAAAAAATTATGAAAATAGAATTAACAGTTTGATAAAAGAAGCACAAAAATACTAGCAAAAATAACATCCTGGGGCGGCTAGGTGGCGAAGTGAATAGAGCGCCGGCCCTGGAGTCAGAAGGACCTGAGTTCGGAGCTGGCCTCCTGACACTTAATCCACACAAACAAACAAACAAAAAAAAAAAACCTAGCCGTGTAACCTTGGGCAAGTTACTTAACCCCAATTGCCCTAAATTAGGGGCGGCTAGGTGGCGCAGTGAGTAAGAGCGTCGGCCTCGGAGTTGGGATGACCCGAGATCAAATCCGGCCTCAGAAAATGAGCACCCACACATAAAATAATGACTAGCCGTGTAACCTTGAGCAAGTTACTTAACCCCAATTGCTTTAAAAAAAAAAAAAAAGAAAGAAAAATAACATCCTTAAATAATTGATTTAATGATAAAAGAGGAACAAAAATTCACTAAGGAAAAGAACTTGTTAAAAAGCAAAATTGGCCAAAGAGGAATAAAGGTACAAAAGCATTAAGGAAAATAATTACTTAAAAATTAGAATTTAGCAAATGGAAGCTAATGACTCTATGAGATATAAAGAAACAATAAAATAAAGTCAAAGAATAAAAAAAAATAGAAGAAAGTGTGACATAATTTCATCAGTGAAACTACTGACCTGGAAAATAGAGCAAAGCCATGATTAAAGGAAAGCCTAGACATAATGTTTCAAGAAATTATCAAGGAAAACTGCCCCAGTGACTTGGATCTAGAGACTAAAATAGAATATAAGAGAATATGCTGATCACCTCCTGAAAGAGGAAGAAAAACTCCTAGAAATATTACAATCAAATTCTGGAGTTCCCAGGTCAAGGAGAAAATATTGCAAACATCCAGAAAAGAAACAATTCAAATATTGTGGAGTCATAGTCAGGATCATACAAGATATAGAAGCTTTCACATTAAAGGAGCAGAGGGCTTGGAATATGATATTCTGAAAAGCAAAGGAGCTGGTATTACAACCAAAGATTAACTATCCAGCAAAATTGAGTATAATCTTGCAGATGAAAAATGGAAATTTAGTGAAATAGAGGGCTTTCAAGCATTCTTCAGAAAAAGAAAAGGGCTGAAGAGAATATCTGACATTCATACCTAAAACAAAAGGGAAGGATAAAAAGGTCAAAATGAAAGAAAAATATAGAACTCAATAGTTAAATTATTTTCATTCCTATATGGGAAGATGATTCATGTAAGTTTCTTGAACCTCAATCACATTGGAATTGATTCAAAAAGGAAAGAATATATGCATCTATATATGTATATATATATATATATATATATATATATGCATATACATACATACGTACATATATACATACATACACCATGATCAACTGTGAGTGACTTGGCCACTCTGATCAATACAGTGATCCAAGAAAATCCAAAGGAATCGTGATGAAAAAATGCTATCCTTCTCCAGAGAAAACTAATGAACTCTTAGTGCAAATTGAAGTATAATTTTCGCACTTTATTTTTGTTGTTTTTTGGGATATGGTTAATACAGATTAAGTTAAATATGATTTTGCATGTGTAGTTGATATTATTTTCTTGCCCTCTTAGTGGGTGGGGGAGAGTGGAAGGAAGGGAAAGAATCTGGAATTCAAAATTTGAAAAGAAAGGAATGTTAAAAATAAATAATGAATTTATTTTTGAAAAACAATGAAATCATAGGACTGGTCTTAAAAACAAAACTATTCCAGGCCCTGGGCTGGGTTCTGGAAATAGAAAGACCAAAAAAAAAAAAAAAAAGGAAAGAAACAACCTCTGTCTTCTAGAAACTCCCTTTGGGGAGGTGGAGGAATATGGGAGTATATGTAGGTAGAATAACAGAAAATTTTGTACATACAAACTAATTACATATACACATATACAGAGGGTAAATACAAAGTAATTTTTATTGTTTCTGTTTTCATTTCCTACAGTTAAAATGCCCAAGGGCAGGACATTCAAAGTGACCTATTTCTTTGGTGTTTACTTCTGTTTAATTAACTGACTTTTTATTTTGTCCACATTGAGATGTAAGCTGAGATCTATTCTTCTGATGACAGAAATGTAGGGGAGTTTAGCTATATAGATACACCTAGAAATCAATGAATATGTAATCTCATCAACTTGGGAAACAGTCCTTACAAAAGGGCAGACTAAAATCCTTTTATGCCTTTTCTTGAATACCACCCTCTTACAAATTCTCCACAGAAAGTCCAGACAACATTCTTGGTGTTTTCATTGAGATCTCTGGCAACTAAATAGTATTCTGGGTAAAAGTGCTGATCTCAGAGTTAGGAAAACCTGGATTTAAATCTTGCCTTAGACATTTAAAACTGTGTTCCCCTGGACAAGTCACTTAACATCTCTTACCTTTTGTTTCCTCATCTGCAACATGGAGTTAGTAATAGCACTTATCTCCCAGGGTTGTTGTAACGATTAAATCAGTTAACATTTACAGTACTGTACAAACAATAAAGCAATATGTAAATGCTAGCTATTATTACTATCAATGTATATTAATGATATATTTATAGCTTGGTAGGCATAAGGAGTTGCCTAGGACACTAAGGAGTTATATAACATATAAAAAGTTTGAGACATAGTTTCTGGATAATTAATCATTTTATTAACCATGCTAGTAGGGAATGGATCAGTGGAACTATTGAATGCTAAAAACTCCTCATGGAACCCACTGGATACTTATATGCCCCTTCAAACACGGATGTTCCTGAGGATGTCAATTAACTCTGGTTAACAAGTAATGAGAGAATGAATATTATAATGAAAGATGTGTTTATTCCAATGAGGGACTAGGGCATGTGACTCTGAACACTTAGTCTTGGTCAAAGAGATTTATCTATACCAATATCACCCCAGCTAGGGTAATCTAGACAAAGTGGGGGGATCCACTTTTACCCAGACTTGCCTGACTAAAACACAATGGGTGAGAGTTCAACAATTCACCTAAACTAAAACTTCTTTACCTTTTGATCAGATATGCATTTCCTAGTTTCATCTCATTATGAACTGGGCACTTCAAAGGCTACCTCAATAACCTACAGGGGCTGACTTCTAAATGAGGAAAAGGAAAGGGAAAAAAGTCTTTATCCTAATTCAATTATTGGCTATTACTATAGGAGAGAAATAATCATTTCTCTCAATTAAGGGAGTTGCCCAGAGTCACATAGCTAGTATATTTTAGAGACAGGACTTAAGTTCAGGTCTTCTTTACTGGAGGCTAACTCTACAAACTATGTAGAGTTACATACAACTTTTCACCCAGAACAAAGTGGACATTTCATGAATGGTTGATTGAATTAAATTGAATTCACTCATTGAATAATTAAAAAAAATCTTTTGCCCAAAAGTCATATGCTTGTCACCTAAAACATAATAGATGTTTAACGAATGATTATTGACTGACTAATTAGGAGGGAAAACACCTCACCTTACACAGTAAGAACTCCTAGGTGATGGAAGAGGATTTAAAGGCAAACATTGGAGGTCTTATTTTCATTGGGTTTTCTGGGAAAACAGACTAAGTCCTCCTATCTCTGCCATCTTGGTGTTTATTAGGATATCCAAATAATCTCAAAATTATTGCTAAAACTTTAAAGTCATCAGTACCTTTTTGATGTCCCACTAGTCTGGAAATGAGGTCTGGATTTTGTCTGTATTTTCTATATCATATGACCAGAACCTTGATCCCACAGCCTAGATGGTTTCCCCTGATTCAGGACATAACACCAAGATATGAATTTTACTTAACATATACTACGATTTGTAAATTATGCTCCTTTTCTCTTTGGGATGGTTTGTATGTAACTTCCAGGTTCTTCTTTGCAATCTTATTATATTGACTGCTTATAAATTTACTAGACTTAGAAAGGGGAAGGGGTAGTCAGAAGTACCAGAATAAAATTCAATTTTGACACATTTACAAATGAGGAAACTGAAGCTTACAGAGGGGAAGTGATTTGCCCAAGTCATAGAAGCAGACATTAGGGGACCTTGTATTATATCTAAATTGGCATAACTCTCTAGGTAGGCCTCTTTTGACTATACCAGGCTAGAAACATCTTCTGACTCTTAAAGCAATCAGATCAGATTAGAGGGAGAAAAGTCTACTGGTAGCTTCCAATTTATTTCATAATAGCCTATAAAATTCCAGAATTATCAACAGGACTAAGAAAAATAACTGAGGTGACTCAATTTATATTTTCAAATTAACATAGGTCACTTCTTTTGTTTATTTGTTTTTCCCCCCTGATACTTAATAACTCAGAATCATGGAAGGGAAAATATGGGGGTAAACCATTTCCAACCAAAACAGACTAAATATTTACATAAGATGGGAAGATGATTTTAGCAAATACTTAAGCTATTCATAAAAACTTGTATTTCTACCTTTCCAGGCTAATTGAATCTTTCTCCCTTTCATTTACTAACTCTACTCTTCTGATAAATAAGCCTGTTTGCTATTTATGATATTCAAGCTCCTGACTGTGTTTCTGCATAGACTCTATCTACATGACTGACTCTCCTCACTCAAGAGAAGACTGCCTTTTAAACTCTCCAGCTTTCTCCAATTTCTCCAATCACTAGCAGTCTGAAAGGATAAGTTGGGGGAATATACTGGAAGTCCATCTGGATCACCAGAGTTCCTAGTGTCCCCTTCCCTGAAAGCAGTTTAATAGATTCTGTCTTTGCTCTTCTATGTACAGATTGTTTCTCTCCATCCCACTCTACCACAACCCCTACAAATGTAAATTGCCCAAAGGTAGAAACTGGCTCATTTTTATCTATATTCCCAGAACCTAGCACAGTGTCTCGGCACATGCATAGCAGGGCAGGTACTTAGTAAGAGCTAAATGATAAATAAAACATTTTTCTTCCATTTTTTAAACTTTCCTAATTGATGTCAACATTGTATGATAGAATTCATTTAAAGAAGCAAAAATGAAGCTTTTACATTTCATCAGTGTCATTTGATTCTTCAGGGTTTGGAGGATGCTAATTAGCTTCTTCTGACTACCAGCTGGGTGGCTTTCAAGGCTCATTTAACAAATAAGAACTCAATGTCCAACTTGTTCTCTGTTACGGCCCAGGTGTGTACAGAATTTTTCCCCTTTAATTCGTACAAGTATAACCATTCTTTCGGGAGGCCAAATTAAGTCATAGGAGTGAAATGACTTTCTGGGTATAATGGGAGACTGGATAAAAAGCCTCCAACACTATCAAATCTAACCAAAAGAGGGAATCCATTAGTTCTATACATCTACCCAATTTACCAACAAAACTGCACTACTTATTATAGAATATCCCTTATGATTTCTTGCTTCTGTACCTTTGCTTTCATTCTTCTGTGTGCCTGGAATGTCCTCCCTTCAAAGCATTTTCTGTCTGTGTTATAAATCCTTGTTCAAGGCCCTCCCTTCAAAGCATTTTCTGTCTGTGTTATAAATCCTTGTTCAAGGCCCAGTTCCAATACTGAATGCTTTGTTGAACCTTATGTGAGCCTTTCTCCCAGACACCACTTTGTTTTTCTCTTTACATTTTCACATAATTCTTCATCTTGCTATGATTTGTGAATGTTTTTATTTCCCTCACTAGACTATAAGATCCATGAAGGCAGAGACTATGGCATACCCTTCAGTTCGCTCAGACTGGTGACCTGAGCCAAGTAGGAATTTATTTACTAGTTGTTGAATTGAGTTGAACATGTATGTCAGTATCTTTGAAAGGTTAAGATTTGAGGACATATTTTGCAACAAAGCAGATAGACAAGGTCCATCTGATTCCATTTAGATTTCATGGTGGCAGTTTTTGAAGTGGCTTCATTCATAGCTGGCTTGAATTCATGGACTAGTCTGTGTGGGACAAGCTGCCACCCACAGCTTCTGGGTTTGTTAACATGGAGATGAGCATCACACAGCTGGCCATGGTCCTTGCTCTAGCAAAAGAAACAGTAGGAAAAAAGAAAAGATTTTTTTTTACCTCTGGCCAGTTACATTTTGTAGAGGAATTTCCTGCTTTAAAATAGAATCTAGAACAGCCCATGGACTCCAGCATTGCTTTAACCCACAGCCAGAACTTGCTTCT
Organism: Gymnobelideus leadbeateri; assembly: GCA_011680675.1. Lineage (NCBI taxonomy): Eukaryota > Metazoa > Chordata > Mammalia > Diprotodontia > Petauridae > Gymnobelideus > Gymnobelideus leadbeateri. The sequence continues at coordinate 60,636 of WOXC01001234.1, forward strand.
TGAATGAGAAAAGGGATGAGGCATTTTGGCTAAAACTCTCACTTCTCATAAGACATCACAAGTTTGTGAACTAGACAATGGTTAAGAGAAATAAATTGTTAAGAGGGATAGGCAGGAGAGTTAGGGGGAGGAGCACCTAAGGAGATAGAAAAGCACTTCCCATCCACACGAGAGAAAGGAAAATTCCAGAACTTCAGAGGTAGAGGGAACTTCAGCTGACATCTATGCCAACCCAAGCCCTCTCCCCAAAGAATCCCACTTACTACACACCTGCCAAGTGGTCATCTATCCTTTGCCAGAACTCCAATGAGGGGAAGCTTACTGCCTCCTGAGACAGCTCATTCTACTTTGAAAAAGCTCAGTTAGGAAAGGAATGTGGTTTTCATATAATGATAGATAATTGCAAGGACCAATATAATTATATTTAGTAAGATGTATAATCTTTAAGAAGCTCACAAATCTCTGTGCTTCTATAATACCGTAAGGTTTATGTAACATTTCCCTCTTAAGGAGAGATCAAAAGTATTATTATCTCTCTTTTTCATTAGATAAGGAAATTGAAACTCAGAAATTCAGTGAGTTGTTCAAAGTTACATACTAATAGAAGCCATGACAAGCAAAGTAGAGAACTGGATTCCTATGGCAAGCTAGGATATTACTCTGTGTGTGTGTGTGTGTGTGTGTGTGTGTGTGTGTGTACACATGTACATACATATAATTATATAACATAATATTATATATTTTATTATTATGCTATATATTATGCGTGTTTGTATGAAACTTTCCTCTTAATTTCATTATTTAGTTCATCCTTTAGGTGGGACCGATTGTTTTTAACTCTTTCCCTTCTCTCATCTTCTCTCTCTGTTAACTGGTGTGAATCCAAAATATAAGAGTGCCTGATTCCCATTTTGTAGAAGGAATTCATTTCAGTTTAACCCTGTAGTGACTGTGGCACTTGAAGATTCAGAGTGTATCTTTAAGCTGCTGGAACTTCTGAATGTACAGTTCAAATAGATTTATTTATTGTATTGAGAACTTTAGATCTAATTATAGAATATAATGTGTTGATATACTTACAGGGTGTTGTGGTTAGTCCTTCATTTTTGAAGAGGATCCATGACATTGTGGGGTGATGTCTTGACTTACTCATGAATCATATTTAAGTGAGACTGAGTTGTTGTCAGTTATCAGTCTTAAGTGGCAAGACAAAAGGCAGGACAACCTTGGAAAAGTCCAGAATGCAGTGGATGACCTTAACATCTTTGATGCCTGACCAAGCTCCAAGTTGTCCATAGCACATTGGAACAAATTATTCTCATTCATTCATTCTACTAGATGAAGTCTTCACATGCTTAGGGCAGACATCCCCCTACATCACCAACAGGTTTGAATTTTTTCATTTACCCTCAACTTGGTGTAAGTTGTCTGACAAGATGGTTTTACCAGGGTGTGGCTACTGTACATGCTACAGCTTCTTAGAGCCATAGGGGAGAGTTGGGTGAAAAGTGGATACCACAGGCAGATGAGCAGCCTTGAAAAGGGCTCAGCAAGTCCTTGTATCAGAGGTATAGATATTCTATCCCCAGTAACAGATTTAATCCCATTCACATCCTCTCATCCAGCATGATTCTTGTCTGTTTTCATAGTGAAGATCCCATTAATATGCTGGAAGCTTCCTTGTGGTTCCTTCTGATATTTTATGAATCATCTGTACATGAGCCATGTATGTATACACTCTGCCTGTCCATCTGCTGTCCCTCATTCTCACTCCATGACTCATTTCGTAGTCATACAAATCTTTTTTAGCACTTGAAGATGGCTTTAAAAAAATTCTCATATTTAAGTTCTAAGATCATAGACTGAGAGCTAGAAAGAAGGAAACAAACATTTATTAAGCACTTACAATGTGTCAGATATCGTGCTAAGTGCTTTACAAATATTATTTCATTTAATCTTCACAGCAATAATGAGATTTAGGTTCTATTATTTTATAAAGGAGGAAACTGAGGTAGACAGAGGTTAAATGACTTAGGTCTTCCCGCTCCAGGCCCAAAGCTCTATCCACTCTCCCCACTAGTTTCTAGCTGGAAGCAAATTAAAAACAAAAACAAACACCTTCAGGTTCAATGTTCTCATTTTGCAGATGAGGCACCTGAGGACCAGAGAGATTGTACAGGTAACAGATATCACAAGCAGATTTTAATTCAGGTCTGATTGCTGTCATCATTGCATTTTCCTTTAGACTGTTATTTCATTATCATTAGTAATAAGCTACAGAAGTGAAGATTTTACTTTTGACAACAAAGAAAAAAACATCATGTTACACATTCTAAATGTATTTCTAGAATGTTCCTTTTGTCATCTGCTATTTTGATTTGTCTTTTTTTTTCTTTTTGGAGGGGGCAGGGCAGGGCAGTTGGGGTTAAATGACTTGCCCAAGGTCACACAGCTAGTAAGTGTTAAATCTGAGGCCACATTTGAACTCTGATATGCCTGACTCTAGGGCCAGTGCTCTATTCACTGTGCCACCTAGCTGCCCTGTGCTGTTATGATTCTTACAACACTGGGTCATCCTACCAATAAATAATAAATCAATAAATAGAAAGCATTTATTTATTACTTAGGTACCAGACACAGTGCTAAATGCTGACTCTACAAATAAAGGCAAAAATAAGTACTACCCACAAGGAGCTTACATTCTAGTGAAAGAAACACTATTCAATTAATTAAATACATAAAAGTAAAAGAGACGGAAGGGTTTGAAGCTAAGAGGCATCAGTGGGAGAATATTGGTGTTAAAAAAAAAAAAAGCCCTTATAGCAGTGGGGAGATAAGTATCATTGTACATGCCCTGTAATTCATTAAATGTGAACCAATCTAATCATAATGGAGGAGAAATCACTCTGTATCTCAGATCCTAGGACTTAAGTTCACGTCTAATCTTTATTACATAAGGCTAGTCACTTAAACTCTGGAATACAGTTTCCTCACCTGTAAAACTAAATTTCCAGACTCTAAGGCTCTTTCCAACTCCTCTGATTCTATGCTCCTTCTCCTATTTGAGTTCTGATCCCAGGTTATTTTATACCCACAGTTGCTGTCTAAAATGCATACTTATATACATGTGTATTATATGTATATATATATATGCATATATATGTATATATAATTATACAAATATATGTATATATAGCACCTATTAGTTATATTACTGTCACTGAATCTCTGAGCTTGTTTCATTTTACACACACACACACACACACACACACACACACACACACACACCACACACACACTTGAACTATTTAAACTCAGCCAGGCCCTCAATGTTGCTCAGTAACACTGCAATTAATCTCTAAGTGCATATCTTATTTCTCACAACAGCTGCTCTGAAACATTTTTCCCCATTTTCCTTAAGCTAACAACTCCAATGTCCCCTCTCAGTTTCTGCAAGTAATTGAACCTCTTACTTTAATCAAGCAACAATTCAGTAAGTGTAGGTGGCAGACAATGTGCTAGGCGGTAAGGCTGAAGTCATCAGAAGAAACCCTCCTAACCTTTTCCTCTCTCCTCCTCAAAGTTTTCTGTATCTCTACATGTCCTCTCCTCCCTTTTGATTTCAGGAATGAAAGGACCTCTTCTTTTCAAGAATGGTCCTTTCTCTTATATCCATGATCTTATCCTCTCCCTGTCTCCAGGTCCTTACTTCATCATTTTTTCTCTATGTCTCATGATCTTTATTATATCTCTACATTTTGGCACGGGCCCCTTGTCCTAAAAATAAACTATACTAATAGTTGCGTCAAAGTAAAAAGAGACTCATTCCTCTGCTACCTCATTGAATTATAGTCCTCATCAAAATTCCAAGCTATTATATGCTCTCTCAGTGATGCCATATGGCTGTGAATCATAGAGCCCCTGATCTTAGAAGAATCAAATTTATAGTAACCCAAAAGACAATGAAAAGGTTCACAGTGAGCCTAAGTTGACCGTTTTATTTTACCACTGATAACTTGTGTTCAAGTAATAGTCTAAAAGCCATCATTGAAGACAAGTCACTTGACCTTTCTGGTCTTTTTTTCTGCAACTATAAAATGAGATGATTAGACTGCATTATTGCTAAGGACTCTTTCAACACTAAGTTTTCAATCCTACATGTCTATGTACTACCAGGAAAAGAGGCAGGCTGGCCATATATTTAAAATGAGGAATGAGGTGGAATATTCTAGTGTTGTCCTGATGCTTATGACATATTACATTTAAGTTTTATGGAAAGACATGGAAAAGAACTGAGAAAGAATAAAAAGGATGAAATTTTCCCCAAAGAAGGAATACAATGCCCCATACCTTGGAGTGTTTTCACCCCTCATCTCTTGGTTTCTGTATGTTGTTCAAGAGTTAACCCAAATCCCAGCTCCCACAGGAGGCCTTTCCCAGTCTTCCCAAATTCTACTGCCTTCTCCTCTGAGATTGCCTTCCATCTACTCTGCATATGTCTTTCACATACCTAGTAATTTGTATGTTGTCTCACCCATTACTATATGAGTTCCTTGAGAGAAGGGACTTTCTTTCCTTTTCTTTCCATCCTGAGTGCTTCACAAACTTCCTGGCATACAGCAAGCACTTAAGAAATGCATGTTGATTAACTGCCTGAATAATTCAAGAAAGAGAAGCAAGGATACAAAGCTCAAGGAATACAACTGTTTTTTTTCAGGTTAACAGAAACAATGGAGTTGTTGTTAATACAAAATAACATTTGGAACAGGACTTCCATGTTTCATGGAATGAAACCCCAGTGTTTACTATTTAGCATACAAGCCAGTAAAAAGTTTGATTTCATCCAGCTACAAGGGAAAAGAGAGAGGGATATCAGTTTACCCATAGAGATGGGATGCTTCTCTAATGCAAAGGGGCTTTCAAATACAGCTCATTGATCGCATGTTCTTGTAGTATATAAAAAACCCTATAATCGTGCTTGGTTCATAATGGGTCAACAACTAGGTTTGGTTACAATCTATTGTGTTCTTTTTTTTTTTAATTAAACAAATGCTTTATTAACTTCTGGTTTACATCATTCATTTCCACCAGATTATGAGTTACATTTTTCCCCCATTTTTCCCTACCCACCACCCCCAGAATAGCAGTCCCACTAAATATCCCCTCATCCAATCTGCTCTCTCCCATATCTTCTCCCATATCCCCTTCAACTTTGCCATTAGGGCAAGGTGAATATCTGAGCACCAATGCCTGGACATCTTATGAAGCATTTAATTTTAAAATTTCGATTTTCAGATCCATTCCCTTCCTCCCTTGTCACCCACTCCCTCTGAGAAGATAAGCAATTCAGTATGTGTTGTACATGTATAGCTATGCAAAACATTACCATAGTAGATATATTGTAAAAGACTGCTTATATTTCCCTCCCACCCGTCTCACCTCCCACCTGGTCCATTCCCTACTTTGATCCTGTCCCTCTTTGATAGTGGGTACTTCCAACCTCCCCTCCCCCCAGAATGCCCTCCCCTCCATCATCCCCCCTCTCATCCCCCTTTCCCCTACTCAGGAGAGTGAGTGAGGGTAAGATATTCCATTTAGTATGTATGTGATTCTCTCCTTGAGCCAACTTCAATGAGAATATGCTTTTGCCTTTTTGCCTTCCTGTTCTTCCCCTCCCCTGCAACTACTTCCCCTTGCCTCTTCTACATGAGATAGTTTGCCCTACCCTGTCTCTCTCCATCTCCTCTTGCCACTTTCCTCTCTCACCTCTTGACTTCACCCCTTAAGAATCATCCCTTCCTTGGGGTGGCTAGGTGGCGCAGCGAGCAGAGTGCTGGCCCCAGAGCCAGAAGTACCCAAGCCTGGATCCGACCCCAGACAGCCAACACACAAACAAAAACCCAGCCGCGTGACCCTGGGCAAGTCACCCAACCCCAACTGCCCTCCAAAAAAAAAAAGAGTCATCCCTTCCCATAAAATTCACAATCTATTGTGTTCTAAGACATAGGACAGCGACTTCATATTGTATTAGTTTGTCATTGACCTTGAAAGGACAGACTATTTCTTTTTTGTTGATCCTCCTTAAGCGTTGACATAAAGGAAAACAACAATAAGTGTTAATCAGAACTCTCTATTTACAAAGAAATGGACAGTTTGGAGGTTCTGTTTGTTGGTTTCCTCAAATTGGCTTGTTAGAAAAGGAATGGATTGGGCGGCTAGGTGGCACAGTGAGTAGAGTGCTGGCCCTGGAGTCAGAAGGACCTGAGTTCGGATCCAGCCTCAGCCACTTAACACACACAAACAAAAACCTAGCTGTGTGACCTTGGGCAAGTTACTTAACCCCAATTGCCCTCCAAAAAGCAAAAAAAAAAAAAAAAGAAAAAAGGAATGGATATAGTCTCAGATACTTCCTAGTGGTATGACCATGGGCTAGATCCTTGGCTCCTCTTACTCTCAATTTCTTTATCTACTACTATCTAAAAACACCTGCCTCACATGGTTGTGTGAGCAGCTAGGTGGTGCAGTTACTAAAGCACTGGTTCTGGGTTAGGAGGACCTGAGTTCAAATTTGGCCTTATTCACTTACTAATTTTGTGACCTTAAGCAAGTTACTTCATCCTAAGAAGGAAGTAGCAAACCACACCAATATCTTTGCCAAGAAAACCCCAAAAGTGAAACATGAATCAAATGATTCAGCAGCACACACAGTTGTGAGAATCAACTGTGATAATATATGTAAAACACTTGGAAAAAACAAAGTATATTATTATTAGAATTATCATCATCCTTTCCTGGGTGCCAAAAATATGACAACAAAGAAGGAAAATAATTTGAGAATGCAAAGTGGATTCCTGACCTGTGTAAGAAGATTGCAGGGTAGAAGTATGTCACACACACACACACACACACACACACACACACACACACACAGTAGAACGGACAATAAATGTCATTATGTTTTTAAAGAGATTGTGTTTATTCAGTCTGGCACCAGAGCACTGGTGGGAGCACTGAGTGGCTGTTGCAATAGTAAACTTTATATATGAAAAATAGGACATAGGGGTTTTCCATCCACTGGAGATCTTCGTGACCATGCTTTGGGGCAACATGATCACTTGCTGGGAATATTATATAAGAGATTTGTTCAAACATAGGTTGAACCAGATGGTCTCTGATATCCATTCCCACTCTTGGATTCTTTAATGTATCAAAATAAGTGTGGTGATACCCAGGAAGTTGATGAAAGAAAATCATGTTAATCTTAGAATGAGTAATTCATAGGATTATAGGCCTAGAGTTTAAAAGGACCTCACAGATCATTTAGTCAAATGTCTCATTTTCTACATGAGGAAACAAATTTAAGAAGGATTTCAACGAAGATCCCCTTTAATAGAGAATAAGTGCTCTTTTTCACTGTACCAATCTGCCCTCTTTCACTGATTAATTTCCCCTTAATTTATAGAAGAGGACACTGACTCCCTAGTAATTGAAGTGAATACTGAGGTGGCATTGATCAGAAGTACCAGACCAAGAATTTGATCTCAGGTTCTCTAAAGTTGAATCCAGGACTCTTTCCATTCTTAATTGGTACTGTGCTATCAACTGACCAATGGAATAAAGAATTAACTAAGTGGAATAAATGTGTGTATTTTAGTGATATTTAGGTACTGTTGACCTAAAGGTTTGAGTGTCATCCCATAGACATTATTTCTGAAGGTTCATTTTCCCTGCATAAAGGATTCTGGAAGCAAATGACTTAGCTTACAAATGGAACATTCCCAAGTACAGATTATCAGCTCTGTAAAAAGTTGTTTACCAATCAATTAACTAACGATGACAATAATAATAACTTTTTCTCCCTCTCTCTTCTCTCTGTCTCTCTCTCCACACACACACACACACACACACACACACACACACACACACACACACACACGGACTACTTTATAGATAGAATTTTACTTCATATATAGATATATTTCTATATGCAATATATTTATTTGTATATATCTCTATGTATTTCTATATATAGCATATAGAAGATGCATGTGAGATATATAATATGCACATATACACTTGTATTTGTGTGTATATATGTGCAGGTGTATATATGTATACATATGAATATATTTATATAGACATGTGTATATATAAACTTTATATATCAATTATTTTAAGAACCATTTGTTAAGCAACTACTCTATTCGCCAACTGTGGGGTCCAAGGAAGAGAAATATAAGACATAAACCCAATCTTAAGGACAGCTCTTTCATTATCTTTGGGAAGAAAGAAGGAAAAACTATAGTAAACAACTAAAGAAGAATTAAGTGTTAAACTCTTTGGTCCTGACCATAAGTGCCCTAGGAGTTTACAGAAGAAAGAGACAGCAAATCATCTTTTATTGGTCATGTTAGCTATGACTGGCTTGTTTTGTTTTGTTTTCTTTTGCTCTTTAGCAGAATGAATTAAGAACTGCATTCTCTTCCCCTTGGCTCAATTATTCCTTGTTTTTCTGCACCACTCACCCTAGAATTGACAACAGCCGAGGTTGGCTGGGTGGGTCATGCTGAGCTAGTCACAAATGCCATAGCACATTATCTAAGACACCGGATGTAATGACCTTCTCACAAGCAACAATTAGTGAACATACCTCCCTTTCCTTTTATTTAGAATTCGACAAATGCAAAGTGATTGAAGCCAAGGATCACAGCTACAAATCTCTGCACCTAGAAAATATTCACTTTGACACAAATATTCAGGGTGGGTGATTAGTTTATTGGAGGGGACATTGGATTGAGGGAGTGGGAGACCTTGGTTCAGAATTGCCTAATAAAGGCTAGCTTGTTATCTGACCTTTGGCAAGTCACTTAACCTCTTTGGCAACAAGAAACATGTTATTTTTAAACTTTGCAGAAATATAATATCATTATATAACATCTACATAATGTTGGGTAGGTATGCTGAAGCTAAAGATTAAATCAAAATCAATCTTTTCATTGAAAATGGGGGATATTGTTTCTGTTTATCATCTGTTCCCAAAGCTAATATTTTCCTTTGTCAAGTAATGACTTTTAAATGAATCAGCCAATCAATAAACAAATATCTATGAAGCATTTACTATGACAAGCCCTGTGTTAAATGCTGGAAATATAAATGCAAGGAAAAAAACAGTTCCTTTCCTTAAGGAGTTTATAATCTAATGGATAAAATAGCACATAAAAGGAAGCTGAAGGGTTAGAGAGAAGGTACGGGTGGTGAAAAGGCGATATTGGAGATGTCCAGACAAGTGCAGACTAGTGGAAACTAAAGATTAAAATAACTGGAATGATTAGATCATGTAAATATATTTTTATAAGTCTGGTTTCTTGGTGTCAAATGCAAGACCTAGGAAAATCAAACATACCATTGAAATATAAATACACCTGGATTAACTAAAGGATTAACTATAAGATAGAGAGATATTAGATGATACCATAATGTGGGAACATTGGCCCATTTTATTTGAAAAATTGATTTCAAGTAATTCCAGAGAAGACATAAATCTTAGGATACTTAGAGACTAAAAAAAAGTCACCAAAATAATGTAAGCTCAGAATTAGGAGGTAAGTTATTATCAACTCAATCAAATATGCAAATAGAATGTTACTTCCTTAATAACTGTTGTTGTTCAGTCATTTTTGTCATGTCCAATTCTCCATGACCCCATTTTGGATTTTCTTGGCAAAGATACTGGCATTTGTTTGTCTTTTCCTTCTCCAACTCATTTTACCAATGAGCAACTGAGATAAACAGTGTTAAATGAATTGTGAGGGTCACACAGCTAGTAAGTGTCTGGGCATAGATTTGAACTCACAGTTATGTCTTTCTGATTCCAAGTCCAGTACTTTATTCACTGTGCCACCTAACCCTTAATGATAGTAATTTCGTATATGAGGAATACATGAAGGTGGGACTTGAAGTTCCCTCTTCTGTTTCCCTACTCTGTCACCTTATTACCAATACAATTTCCATTCTAAAATTTTTCAAAATAACAAAATGTTAGTCAGGAGGGAGTTAAAAGATTCTCATATTGAAAAAAGTACATTTCTACAATATACTGGACCAAGTCATCACCTATCCCTTACCTGAAGACTTCTGATCTTGTATATTTTACTCTTTTTCAAGGCATCATATTCCCTTTAGGATAGCTCAAGCTGTTAGGACTTTCTACCTTATGTGAAACCTAAATTTACCTCATTTCTACTAGTGTTTCCTATTTCTTCATTCCTCTTTTTTCTTCCCAACTTCACTTTCTCTTCTCCAAGCTTACAATCTAAAGTTCCTTTAAATGATTCCCATACTGCAAAATTTTAAGGCACTTAGCCATCCAGATTGAAATTCCCTGAATACATCACAATTTATTAATGTTCTTAAAATGGCATATATACAACAGAACACAATAATCCTGATGTTGTCTGAGCAGGCCAGAAAGGAAAGTCATAAAATGTAGTAACAAAACAGAAAGACCCCTACCAACCTGCTCATATTTTTGTTTGTTTGTTTGTTTTTGGAGGGTAATTGGAGTTAAGTAACTTGCCCAAGGTCACACGGCTAGGTTTTTATTTGTGTGTATTAAGTGTCTGAGGCCGGATCCAAACTCAGGTCCTTCTGACTTCAGGGCCGATGCTCTACTCACTTCGCCACCTAGCTGCCCCTCATATTTTCTTTTTTTGTTCATAGTTATTCAGGCCAGCATTCATAAAATGCATCTGACTTTTCCACCCTCCCTGCTTCATTTTCATTCTAGTTTCCTCCTCTCCAGAGGTATCCCTTAATTTTGCTTGTTACAGGATATATCGAGTTAAAAAAGGGACATCAGCACTTCTTTCAAGTGCATAAATTGAAGAATATTCCATGAATGTGGGCATCCAATGGGGAGAGGGTGACTATAGACTGCCAATTAAAAAGTAAAAGAAATGAACACAGAATCAGACCCCAAGCTTCTGAAGAAATTAGAGGTTTCCTTCAGAAAGGTTCAAGTTGCACCTGAACCCTGGTCTGATACAGTCAGTCCAAAACCCAGAAATGCCCAGTGAAAGCCTGGGGGAAAATATAATGGTGTTCTTTCACATGGGACCAAAAACTGGAGGTCTTCAGGGAAAGTTCTTGAATCTGGCCCCCAAAGCAAAGCTGACATTTTTGACAAAACTCTTAAGTTGGCTGCTCCCCAGGGTACAGTAACAGAGAAAAGACTGAGCAGCTGGTGGTAATTGGCATCACATCCTTGTGGGGATTTTCTCTAACACAGATTACCATGGAGGTTTTTTTTTTTCTTTCAGGAAAACTTCCATGAATTTTGAATGTTTTAGAACCCTTTGATAATCATTTCTATCATTGATTTCACAGCTGGAGGTTAAAAAAGTTTGCTTTTTTTTTTAATGGTCATTGGAATCCCTGGTTCCCATCTCCCCTTTCCCCTTATTGTTCCTGGAGACTGGTTGCGTTTTTATGATGTTAATAGCTACCAATTTACCTTGCTGCTTTCAAACTGAAATGGGAGGCCAACTGGTGGTAATAAGCGACAGAGAACTGCTAAAATATTGCCAGTGAGTCTTAGGATGAATCAAAGGGGAAGTATTAGGAGAGTAAATTCCTTTTTTTCTTTTTTCTCTTTGTTCTTTTTTTTTTTTCTAAAAATGAGGGAAAGCATTTTAATATTTATATCCATTCAGAGTTGAGACATGACATGATAATGTATTTCATTTGGTCACTCTCATCATCTATATTTTTCCCTCATCTGGGTGATGGGGCAGTAGAGCCTAAGAAATGGATAACTTGGATTAACTTTACCTTAAATTTTCTGTTATATGGTGGGACTCCATTTCCTCACTTGTAGGATGAGTGGGTTGCACTTAGATCAGGGCTTTTATGCCTTTTTGTCTCATGGATCCATTTGGCAATATGAAAAATGCTTTTCAGAATAATGTTTTTAAATAAATAAAATAAAATTCATAGGATTTCAAAGGAATCTGATTGAATATGTTCATAAACTCCAGGTTAAGAATTTCTGGACTAGATGACCTCTGAGGTTCCTACCTGGTATACGCTTAGATATAAATGATAAATGATCCCACTCCTGCTTCCCAGTAGTATTCTGCTGTGATCACCTTATTTGTTAGTATTGGCTTTGGAAAACTTTGTACTACATAAAAAAAAAATCTTCCTTCAAAAGATAACCATTTTTTAACATAGTCCAGGCAGTATAAAGACCCACTACCACAAGGTATACCCTAATCCAGGGGTGGGGAACCTGTGAACTCGAGGTCACATGTGACCCTCTAGTTCCTAAAGTGTGGCCAACTCAGTCAAAAGGTCACACTTGAGGACCTAGAGGGCCATATGTGTCTTTGAGGCCACAGGTTTCCTGCTTCTGCCCTAAAACCTTCCCTTCCTCTCAACTTCTCCCCAGTCCTAGATCTTCCTCCAACACATGAGTGGGGGGCTGAACAACAGTAAGACCTACCACCAACATAGATATCCTAGCTCCCTGATAATCTCCCCCATAAACTCCCTCACTCTGGAAGTCATAGGACCCACTCAAGATGGTCCAGCAAAAAGAATGACATCTCTAAGGGGCAACTCTAAATTCCTATCTTCCACCTTATCTGGATTCTTGACTCCATCCAGGGTTTAAATGAGGTGGAACTTAAGAATTTCATTCTTTCTAATGAGAGAGAACCACCAGCCTTTGCCATTTATTCTGTTTTTATGCCCTATAGTCCTACAGCACTACCTCTGCACCAATGTATGTTTCTGCATTTCAAAATAGATTATTATTGATATGTTTTTTAATCACATCACCAGATTTTTCCCATTATTCTTCCTCTTTCAGAAAGTTATACTACATAACAAATACTGTTTTGTTTTGTTTTTTTGCTTTTTGGAGGGCAATTGAGGTTAAATAACTTGCCCAAGGTCACACGGCTAGGTTTTTGTGTGTGTGCTAAGTGTCTGAGGCTGGATCTGAACTCAGGTCCTTCTGACTCCAGGGCCAAGGCTCTACTCACTGCATCACCTAGCCGCCCCCAACACATATTATTTTTAAAGGCAAAAAAGAAAGAAAACAATTAGCAAAGCTTATCAACATATCAAAAAGGTTTCAAAGTAGGGCATTATACAACACTCATGATCCTCCCCCTTCCTCAAAAGAGTGAGCAAGAGGTTCATATCTCTTCTTTCAAGCCATGGATTTGGTTTTCAAACATTTAACATTTTAGGTGCATAATCATTCTTTCCATTTAAATTTTTGTAGTTAATATTTACATTTTTGTGGGGGTGGCTCTGTTTTCCTCATTCTTCAGTAGTTCATGTAGATTTTTCCATGCTTTTCTATAAGTATCACATTTGTCATTTCTTACAGCATAGTAATATTTCATTATATCCATGTGTGAAATATTGTTTAGTCATTCCTTAATCAATAGGCTTTGTTTGCAGTTTGCTGCTATCACACACACACACACACACACACACACACACACACACACACAATATTGCCATAACTATTTTGGCATAAATGGGGATTACTTTTCTCATGAATAACATAGTTGGGAGTATATGCCTAGTAGTGGAATCTCTGTGTCAAAGACTGTGTACATTTTTGTTGTTTTATTTGCATAATTATAAATTTCATTCCAAAATGGCTGTGTTGTTTAACAGCTCCACCAATAACTCACTAGTATACCTATCTTTCCACAATCCTAAGAACCTCCTGTTCAAACAGTTGAACTTCCTATATTTCTACATATCCTGATACAGTTCCTCCCTGTTGCAGCCATCCCATTCCCAAATAAAGCAACACAGATAAACAGCAATTAGATCAATTACTTATCTAGCAAGCAAAAGAAATTCAAAATACTTAAATGGAAATGAGAAAATTTACTGAATCATCTTTGGAATGAGCTTGTTCCTTTTTCAGGAAGTGATGAGGGGGAAAGAAGATGAGGACCACACTTCACAGTCTGGCACCTATTCCCCTTGCGGGAAGTTAACAATAAACATCCTTTTCTGGCCACTTAGAGATCTTTAAGTAAAGGTTGGATGACCACTGCTCAGGTATGATAAAGAAGAAAATCTTGTTCAAGGATGGTATGGGCTAGAATACCTATACATTCACCTTTGCCTCTAAGATCTGGAGATTTTGTGAGAGAAATTATAGCAATGATAATGATTGATGATGGTAGTTTGAATAGAAGTTTAAGGTTTGCAAAGTACTTTACAAATATGTCAGTTTATCCTCACAGTTACCCCACAAAGTAGGTGTTATTATTACCTGCATTTTACAGTTAAGGAAACTAATGCTAACAGAGGCTAAGTGACTTTCCCATAATTTCAAGATTAGTAAGCATCTGAAGCTGTTTTTGAACCCAGATTTTTGTGGCTCCAGGATTGGTATTCTATCCACTATTGTACTTAGCTGTCTTGTGTGGCTTGCCCAAGTTTGAAGAATTAGTTATTGGCAAATCTGGAACCCAAATCCAGGCTTTCTTACTTCCAACTCAGGCTTCTGCCTGTGAGATCACATTACTTACTTGTCTCACATTCCAAATTTTCTGTTTAAACCACAACTTGTATCGAATTTGAGCAGAAAATCTCTCACATTGAGTTGACAGCCAACACCAGCTGCTGACCACAGGACTGATCTGAATGTGACTGTTAAGTATGTATCCCATGCACAACATTTCATCTCCTTCACCCATGCCTTTGCAAAGCCTGTCTATCATAATAGGACTTTATTCACTCTATATTTCTGTTTTTATCAGTCAAAATAAAGTTTATTATGCCTTTATTATATTTTCCAGGTACTGTGTTAAGTGCTAGGCATGCAAAGAAAGACAAAAATATGGCTTTGCCCTTGAAGAATTCATATTCTAGTGAGAGAGAAAACTTAGAAAAATTGTTCATACAAAATATCTAAGTGGAAGGGAGAGTGGAGAGTAGAAGAGAGTGAATTAGAAAAGGTCTACTACAAAAGGGACAATTTGGGTAGAATCTTGAAGACATGGAGGATATAATGCAGAACCTGAGAAGTGAGAGTTTTGAACGGAGGAAGGGAAGTCAGGTAAAAAGCATAGAATCTTGAGATGAAAAATTATGTGTAAGAGACACTAAGATAACAAGTGTTGCTGTATTGTAAGATATGTCTTAAAGTATAAGAAGGCAGAAAAGTTGAGAAGGGATCAAATGGTGAAAGACTTTACATGTCAAGTGGAGCGTTTCATATTTGAACCTGGAGATAATGAAGAGCCACTTGGGTCTGCTGAGTAATGGGGATGTAGAGGGGAGATGATATAGTTCAACCAGTACTATAGGAAGATCTCTTTGGCTGACCAATGGAGCATGAATTGGTGTGGGGAGAAACTTGAGGAATCAAGTCGATAGTTCAAGTGTTCCAGTGATGAAGGGCTCCATAAAAAGAATGATTGTATAAGTGGAGGTAAGGGACTTTATAGGAGAAATATTATGGAGGTAGGGACAAGAAGAGTTGTCAAGAAATTCAATATATTGGCTGAGTATGAGTGACAAGTGGAGCATGACACTAAGGTTGCAGTCCTGGGAAGATGGCAGTGACTGCAACAGTAATGGGAAAGATCAAAGGAGGGGAAACTTTGGGGATAAAAATGATGCATTCTGCTTTGGACATGCTGAGTCTTACATGTCTAGGAACATCCAGTTATAGATGTATAAAATTGGTGACACAGAATTGGCTGAAAGAAAATTCTCTGTCACAGATTTTTTCAATCACATCTGGTTTTCTGTGACTACATTCGGGGTCTACTTGGCAAAGATACTAGATTAGTTTGCTATTTCCTACTCCAATTCATTTTGCAGATGAGGAAACTTAGGAAAACAATGTTAAATAACTTGTCTGGGATTTTATAGCTAGTAAGTGTCTGAAACCAGATTTGAACTGAGCATGTGTCTTCCTGACTTCAGGTATGGGCGTTGTATCCACTGTGCCACCTATCTGAAAGCTTGGACTATTGAGAGGGTGGAGGGATTTATGGTATTAATAGAAAAATTCAGAGGAGGGAAAGGTTTGAGGAGAAAGGTAATGAATTTCATTTGGGACATTCTGATTAGGAGCTTTCTATAGGATGACAAGTTATGGATGTCCAAAAGGCAGTTTATAAGAATACCCTCACTTAGCATCCCTAGCTCCTTTCAAAGCTTAACTCAAGTGCCACTTCCTATAGGAAGTCTTTCTTGATCTCCCTAGTGGTTAGTATCTTCCTTCCACCACAATTACTTATAGTTTTAACTTTTTTTTAATTCTCTGAGCATGTTTCCCACCAATAGAATGTAAACCCTTGAGAACAGGGATAGTTCTGTGTCTACCTCTGCATTTTCAGCACCAAGGCCAGTATCTTGCCCATAGTAGGTATTTAAAAATACATGTTAAATGAGTGAATGAATAAATTTTCCTGTGATCTCACTGAACCAAGCATGATGATACACACCTAATAGAGACAGATTAAACACTTTTTTATTACCATCATCACATAGATTTGAATATATCTTTAAATTATACAGAAGACTATTCCTTTCAACAGCTCTATGGGTAAGTAGTAAAAGTAATAGTAAATACCACACACACATATGTATATGGACTTGCCCTTTTATACACACTTTTTTGACTTGATGAGCTTTCACTGATGAAGGAAATGCCCGGTGTGTAAAGGACACCTACCAATGCTCATCAGTACCTCACTGAAACTTGGAATTTTTTCTCAGGCCTAGAAAAGTTAAAATGACTTGCCCAGAGTCACACATCAAGCATCTGTCAGAGACAGAACTTGATACCAGTGTTGCTTTCTAGAATTCAGTGCCAGTTTTCTCTGCTACATACTGACTTCCACATTCCCTTTTATTTTATTTTATTTTTGCTTTTTCAAGAGGGGGAGGCAGGGCAATTTGGGTTAAATGACTTCCCCAAGGTTACACAGCTAGTAAGTATTAAGTGTCTGAGGCCAGATTTGAACTCAGTCAATAATCTGAGGTGTCAATGCCGGCCTAATCCCCACAGACCAGCCTGAAATAAAGCCATGCATGATGAGGATATTCTTGGGCTAGCCAGTTGACCATGGCTCAAACAAGTGATACACTGAGAGTCTTTCCATAACAAGCAATCACCTTAGGTATCAATATTAAGTTTCCTACCTTCTTGTATTTATTCTTATGCTGAACCTGGTTCATGTTTCTCATATCCCCTAAGTCCTAAACCCTTTTTTTAAATCCATCTCACTTGTGAACAGAATTCACAACATTGTAAGGATGAAGGAGGAGTTTGCATACATAAGAAAGTTTCCTTAGAAGGAGGAAGAATTGAATCCTGTACCCCATATCCATGACAAGCAGGGCACCTGCTTCACACCACTACCCAGACCTACATCACAAAGTCATAGTCTCCAAAGCTTGGAGACTTAAGAGATGAGATAATCCAAATTATTTTAAAATGGAGCAAATTGTCTTTGAGAGCCACAGGCCCTTATGTGTTGCTATAGGGATTGTGTATGTGTGTGTTAGTGTGTGTACCCTAATGACAAACAAGAATAATTTGTCCAGCTTGTCTGTATATGCCCCTTAAACTATTTTGGTAGAAGTTAAAGTTTCTTTTTATACATTTCCACCACCCCCAGATGCCACTATGAGTCACAACTAAGCTAAAAGGTACATCAGTCAATATAGCAGGGTAAAGGGCCCCAAATGGAGAGAATTACCCAATTCACTGTAACCTGGGGATATGGGGATAACTCTATCCATCAGACAAAGAAGATAAAAAAGAAAAAAGTCAAGCCTGTAATGTAGGTGGCATGCATAGTCTTTCACTTTTTACCCAAAGTGAAAACATAGAGTGAATCCAGCTGGACAAAATACTAGACAGCATTGTTTTGCATAGTTCCTATCAGAAGGATCCAGGAATAATAGACTGATGAAGCTTATCTTGGCTCAAAACTCCCCCCACATCAACTCTAAGGGGATAAATATTTGAGCCAATAAAACTCAAGCACCCTGTGTTACTGTCAAAATAACATAGGCAAAAAGAATCACAAAGACATCAAATTCTTTTCCCCTCAATCAATCACTCAGGCATTTATGGAGTACAAACTGTTTCAGAAACTGGCCATTGAGACACCAGTCCTTAAGAGAAAGCATGATGTGCTTATCTTGAGACAGTCCTCAATGTGAATTTTGGAACATGCCCAGGTCCCCTACAATTGTTTCTGGACCCTTTCTCTTCTATGTGAGAAAAGATGGAAAGGTTTTTCAATAGATTTTAAGAGTTGGATCTGAGTATGCATACAAAAAGCCCCAACAAGATCTCTTTTCTGCCTGGTTTCACTAAAATGAGGAGGCAATAATTGTTGTAAGCCTCTGGGATGGTGATGGGGAAGCAGGGTGGTGTGGAGGAGGAGGGAGCAAGAGGGATATATTCTTTAGACCTTGGTCACCATAATGCTATGAGCACATGGCCCTGAAATTTTTTATGTCCCAATTGTTTGTATTCTTTTCTTCCTTAGTTAAAGGGTGAATAGAGAGAGAACATATAAGGCTGTGACTTCATGAGCTTTGTAACACTGGAAGAGCAAACTACCAGAGGCCCAGTGATGGAAGTCCATGCTAGAGTTTGTGGAAAGCTTAGCCCAGAGAGGAGTGAAACCCTGACTGGCCTGTTAGGCCTGACGTAGCAGCAGATCAAAGGAAGTCTAATGGAAATTACTGACCCATTGATTATAGTACATTTTAGAGTCAACTTGTTGCAGGTGAACATTTGTAGCAATAGTTTTAAGTTTGAGCCTATTTTCTTCAAAACCTGATGTGGTATGGGGGTGGCGGGGCGGGTTATTCCAGGTATTTGAGGAAAATGCGTATAAATCTTATCTTGCTATAACTTTTCAAGAGAAAAAAAATGCCAAGGTCTCCCACTGCATCTGGTGCCATCTTCAGTCATCCTGATTTATATCTTGCCCCTGCACCCAGATGGTTTAGGAGAAAGTAAGGCTTGTGACTTTATAAACACTGTCACTTAAATCCAATTCCCTTGCAAGTCATGGCAGTCAAGTCATCATTACCTTCCTGATGCCATGGTATTCTTTAAGAATGAAGGACAAATAACAACAGCAACATCTTTTCAATAAATATTCCTTTATAATAACGAATTAAGGTTAGTGGGTTAAATGGTACATAGTGACTAATTACTATAAATTGATATTGTGGGAAACAAACCAGAATTGTGGCTTAAACATTTGAACCATATCACCACCCTTTAGGAATATTCATAAAATCCTGAGAGGAAAATGCAGAGAGTCAACCCTCTAGAGGAGCCAACCCATTGGTATAAGAATTGTGGAAAAGAATTTAATTGTTTATAAGAAAGCACCTATCAAAGACAGGAAATACAAAAACCTCCTTTCTTGGGGCAGTTAGGTGGCACAGTGAGTAGAGCTCCAGTGCTGGAGTCAGAAGGACCTGAGTTCAGATCCGGCCTCAGACACTTAACAAACACAAACAAAAAAAAACCTAGCCATGTGACCTTGGGCAAGTTACTTAACCCCAATTGCCTTCCAAAAAGCAAAAAAAAATCTCCTTTCTCAAGGTGCATTTAACTGTATAGGCAGGTGGCAGAAAGAGAAGAAATAAAGGAACACACCATTACATGTATTATATCATCTGTAAGTATTAGATAGACTTGTATTCTTAGAGTCAGGATGCAAATCAAATTCCTGCCAAACATTGGCTATGTTTCTCCAGGTAAGTCTCTCAGTGCCCTCAAGAAATTCTTTATCATAATAAGATTTAGAGTATTTGCTAATGTTCATTAGCAGAGAGTTTCCTCACCACAACTCTCTAATGTCTAGGAAATTGTATCCTATCAGAAAACAAACAAAAAAACCAGATAGTACATCAAAACATAGTGTGGCATCATGCATTGACTACTGGATTCGGAATCCAGAGTTTTCTACTTGGATCCCACCTACACCACTTAATGGCTCTGTGACTGTGGACAAATCTCAGTTTCCTCTTCTGTAAAAAGGTGGAAAGAATATAAGATTTAGCTACCTATCAGTTACAGTGAGTATCAACAAAAATAGATATAGGAAAGGAAGAACTAAGAAAATAATCTCTTCATATTATATAATAGGTCACTATTTATACTGTACAATAAGTCAGAGAAAGGAAAGGACCCAATTCTCTAGAGAAGTTCATTTAATGTTGTTCTAAGGGAGCACTGAAGATCATGTTATCAAACCCTCAAGCCCACAGAGGTTAAATGACTCAACCTCATTCAAAGCTAGAATTTTATCCTAAGTCCTCTAACTCCAAATACAGTGCTCTTCCCACTGTCCTAGAGGTAATGTTAACATAAATTTTAATAGTATTTTGAAATTTACACAAAGTGATTTCCTCCCTAGCAACCCATGAAATAAAAAGTGAGGACATGATTATTCCCATAGGACCAATGAACAATAACAACAAGAAACAATATCAAAGAATGGCAACTGAGTCTCTGAGGAGTTTATTCAATGTCACAAAACCAAGTGTCTCAACTGGAATTTGAATGCAGGTCTCTTAATTCCAAAGTTTAGTACAAATTCCAAGTACAATTGACACCTTGGGATAGGTAGATAACAACAACTAAAAAGGAAAACCTGTTTCAAAAGGAAAGACAATGGATTAATGATATTCATCTCTATGGAGCTATACAAGTCATAGAGACCTTACCTGGGAAAGCACTGTGGAAAACTGAGATTCCATACTTTAGAGGTCTATGGGAAAATGTTCTCTTCCATAGATGCTGAGCATTGTATGATCACAGAGTCTTAGAGAAGAGGAGGATATTGAAAGTGTTGTGGTATGATATGATAGTATGGTAGAGTATGGTAGTCCTCGTGGACAAAGTCAAGCATCTGCAGACTACAGAGTCTCTGAGCTTTGTTTTTAAATGAATCTAATATCAGGTTTTTGTGCTTTCTTTTATGAGAAGTTTCATGGACAAGAATGGGTTTGTGTTTTCACTTGGGTAGGGTAGGATACAGAAGATTGGTTGGTTGATTGGTTAGTTAGTTGTTTTTTGTTCTTGAACCAAAATGGCATCACTTTGTTGAAGTCAAGGTACAGTGTGTCCAAATATGGATGATCAGACCAACGGGAGCTCAGAAGGCTTTAACACAGGCTAAGTACAAATAATCCATATGAACATTTGGAGTGGAGATGTCTTTAAATTCATGCATCTCACATTTCTTTTGAGCTACTACAGCTGCTTTGCTCATAGCACAGAGCACCTTCCTTGATGCACACATGCCATGAAGGAGGGTCCAACGTCTGACAATCGATTCCAAAGTTCTTCAGAGAGACATTGGGAGTCTCTTTGTATCACATCTTCTGGCCAAAATGTGAATGCTTAACTATTTCATGAGAGGGCACAGATATGAAAATGACAGGAAGAATAGTGAGGAAAGGTTTTTCATCTCTTTTCAGAAGAGAGCAGCATGATTGGAAGCACATACGTGTTAGATTATACAATCCTTAAAGACAGCAATGCATAACTTTTTTTTTTTTAATGGACACAGCACCATTATAATATGTAGTGGGATTTAGTACATTTTGGATGCAATGAAATAAATAAATGTGATGGCATGTGTATTTGTGAGTGTGGTTTATTGGTTATTTGGAGGGGAAGAGAGGGGAATGATAAGGAGATCTGCCTAATTAGGATTATGTTATATGTTGGTAAGTAATGAGAAATTTAGATAGATAGATAGATATAGATACATAGATATTGATATATACATACATATATACATATACATATATGATGTACAATGCTTGTATACACATGCATATCTTTATCTAAAACTAACTTTACAAAGATACTACAGAGACAGGTTATTAATATTTCTTTGATGCCAGAAAGATATGCTATTCAAATGCTAACCACTTATTTTTTTTTCTGTGCTCTTTCCCCTACATGACACTGCCCCTAGGTAAATGATTTGAACAGCAAGTAGAAGATGCATGGTGTCAAATCTCAACTAAATAAATGAAAAACAACAACAACTTCTTCAAAAATAAAGCTATATAAAAGTGGAATGAGCTGCCTTGAGAGACTGTATTTTGCATCACTGGAAGTCTTCTTTCAGTGACTGAATAACAGTTGGTATATTGTACAGGGAATTCAGGTGATCTAGATGGCCTCAGAGATGACTTCCCACTCTGAGATATTATCATTCTATGAGAACAGTTATTATAATTCCAGCCAGGTGTCTGGAAGATGTGCAACCTTGATTATAAATAAGACTGAGCAAAAGGATATGTATGGTTTAGTGCAAAAATATCCCTACAACAAGAAAAAGCAAGTTCAGACCCTATTTTCCAAATGAAATCCGTTATCATTATATAAGGTACTGCTTTTTCTTTTATTCCCTTTCTTTTTCTCTTTTTTCATCTCTCTTTTTTACTTATTTTCCATTAACTTTAAACATATTTTTTATTCTTCTTTCCTTTTTCCCTCCTTCCCTCCCATTGCTTTCCTTCTTTTGCTTACTTGTTTCCTTTTCCTTTTTTCTTATCTTTCTCTTCTTTCCCTTTCTTTCTTACTTCTTTTCCTTTTTTTCTTTCTTTCTTTCTCCCTCCTTTCTTTCTTTTTTCACTTTCTTCATTCATTTATTCATTCCTCCCTCTCTCCCTCCCTCACTCTATCCCTTCTTCCTTCCCTGCCTCCCTTCTGTTCTTTCTTTCTCTCTTCCTTTCTCTATCCCTTTCTTCCTCCCTCCCTCTCATTTTTCTTTCTTTTTTCTTTTTTCCTTCTATCTTTCCTTCTTTCTCCTATTATTCCATCAATACATACAACTATCAAAAAGGGAACTCCCTCTACTGATGCATCTGAGAAGCTTCTCTCAAGAGTTTCCTTGCACAGTAGTAATTAACCATTTTCCTTATCACAGTGAGAGTAACAATTCATGTTAAGCTGAGGAGAATTCATTGGGAAAGTGGGGCGAGTGAATGTTCATATATCACTTTAATCCTTGTTTAAGCAACAATGAAAACAGACCCCTTCCACTCCTACTGATAATTATAGCTAATGTTTATATAGTGTTTTAAAGTTTGTAGGACACTTTATATACATTACCTCTTTTGAACCTTGCAGCAAACCCATGAGGTAAGTTTTTTTGGGATCAGTGCACAGGCTTCAGAAGGAAGAATTAAGGATATTCATATGGAGAATGGAAGCTATACAAAGGCTTGACAAACATTGTTTTTCTTTGGCTGAAGAATTAGGATTCATAGCATGAGACCCTTGGAGCTAAAGATTCCCCCAAGGGCCCTATTACTCCTGTGAGTTTGGCAAAGAAATATTGAGAGGAAATTCCAGTCGGGTTCCTGGTCTTATTTACTTGACCATTCTCTTCTAATTAAAGTAGACAAAAAGTGCCTTTTTTCAGATTTCTCCATTTACATACTCTGAGGAGAGAAATTCCCACCAAAAAGAAGAAGATGAAGAAGGAGGAAGAGAATGAGGAGGGGGAGGAGAAGGAGGAGAAGGAGAAGAAGGAGAAGGAGAAGGAGAAGGAGAAGGAGAAGGAGAAGGAGAAGGAGAAGGAGAAGGAGAAGGAGAAGGAGGAGAAGGAGAGAAAGTATTAGTGTGGCCCACGATAAAAGAGTGTGTTGAAATCCCAAATCAAGTTGAACCTCTGAGGAACTGAGGGGAACTTCTGTTTTATGTGAAGGAGCCTGATAAGTAAATGGTTATATATAATTCATGGAGGATCATTAGGTGATGATGCCATTGTAATGCCATTGAAAGTGCATTCAATACAATAAAAATGGGAAGCTCTTGGTTCTCTAGCACTAAAATGCTTTATGATTATAGTTTATAGAACACTAGAAGTAGAAGAGACCTTAGAGCACATCAAAATCAACACTATGCAGTGGAAAAAGGGATAAAATTAGTTTCAGAGGATCTGTTTCAAATCCCACATCAAATTTCTGTTTAACCTTTAACAAGTAACTTAACTGTGCCTCAGTTTCTTCACCTGAAAAATAAATGGATTGAATCATATGGTCCTTGAGGTTACATCCACCTCTAAATCTCTGATCCTATTAATCTCTTCATTTTACAATTTAAGAAACTGAGTCTCATAAAGTTTCATATTTTTATGGTCCCAGAAATAGAATACCAGAACCAGTGGAAAAGATCTTTCTGTAATAAATAAGGTTTCATCAAATTCAACAAAATAACAAATCAACATGGTAAAATCACAACAAAAGCAAAATAAATTAAAAGAATTATCATAACCTAACATTCACAGTTATATGCCAACAAAGCTAAGAATACACACAAAAAATAGAGGACTACAATCAAATATATAAAACATAAAAAAGAAAAAGAAAACATAATAAACATTTTAAACTACCCAATCTCAGCAAAAGAAATAGAATTAGCTATGAGGGAACACAAAGAGGAGCAAAGAAACCTCAATTAATACCTATATTATATAAAATATTCTCAAAAACTGAAAAGTCTTTCTAACAAGCTCTTTTAATAAAATAAATATAGTCCCCATGCCTTAATGAGAAGACAAGGCAAGTATAGTGAATTTTAAACAAATATAATTAATGAATATTTATTTGAAATTTAAAATAAATACATGGTAAAACAATAACTGCTGCATTTTTCAAAGAAATCATTCATTATGGACAAATTGAATTTATATACCAAGTTAATTCAACCTGAAGAAAACAATTAGCATAATTGATGGTATCTTTTTTAAAAATCCAAAATCACATGAATATCACAATAGAGGCATAAGAAAGGCTTTGATAAAGCACAATACTCATTTATGTTAAGAACCTTGTGAAATATGAGCATACAGTTTTGATTAATATTATAAAAAGAATCAATCTAAAACCAATAGCAAATATAATATACATTGCAACACACTAGAGGCTTTCTTAATAAAAAGAGGAATGAAGCCAAGGTGCTCATTTCCCCTTTATTATTTGATATATTTCTAGAAAAGTAGAAATAGCAATAGAACAAGAGAAAAATAAAGATGTGAAGATATGCAAAGAGGTGATATAACTATGCTTACTTGTTGATCTTACGATTTTCAAATTTATTTTACTTTTAATTTATGGGATAAAACAAGAATTTCCATAATATAGTATAATAAAAAAGATTGCAAACAAAACTAAAATCTATTATTCACAACTTGCTAAAATAAAAACAATTGATAATCATGTGAAAAAATGCAACAAACCATAATGCTTTACATAGCAAATCCTATTGAAAACTTCAATAATACAAATTGACAATAGCTTCTGCAAAGTTGGAAACTACAAAATAAATCCACAAAATCAACATTTCTATATGACAAAATATTAGAGGTAATAATAGACTATGGAACCTCATTCAAAATAAATAGAAAATGTTCAGAATATCTTGTAGCTGATATATCCAAAATATAGTCAATACTTGAATAGATTCAATTATAAAATTCCCCTTTAAGAAATAAAGCATAGAGGGGCGGAGCCAAGATGGCGGAGTAGAAACAGCTCATCCAAGCCTCTCTGCCCCCAGATTCTCCACAAACTATGTAAAAAAGGACTCTGAAAATCTTCTGGAGCCCCAGCACCCACAGAACGACACAGAGAAGCTAACCTCCCGCTGAGGACAGCCCAGCACCCTGCAGGAAGGACCAGCGCAGTGGTCTGGGAGCCGGCAGCACGCAGAGCGCAGGAGCCAAGCCGAGCCCAGGTCCACGTGAGCCGAGGTTTTAGCCCCAGGGCGGCAGGGCCAGCAGCCAGCTGGAGGAACCCCAGAACACCAGGAACTGTGGAGACGCCAGAATTATCAACATAGACTTGCCTAGGACAAAGTAAGAGGTTAGTGTCCTATGGACTTTGGGACCTGTATTTGGGGAATGCTCCAGCTCCCTCCCCTGGGGGCTAGAAGCTCCTGAGGAGACACCCCACTGTGTAGTTTTCAGAGGCATTTCCGGCTCCCAGCCTACAAATCGTGGGGAGATCCAGCGATCAGTCTTGGGGGGTAATCGCTCTTGCTTTAACCTCCCTGGATCTGGATTGTGATCTAGGGTGGAAGTTGTGGGTGGGTTTAAAGCTTGCCAGAAACGGAAGTTGCCCCCCACACATTCGGGACGAAAATTCCCCTATCTGGCCTTAAAGCCATAGTGTGGCAACAAGCCCAAAAGTCAAGCAATTAAGTGGCAACATGCCAAGGCAAAGGAAACAGAAAAATGCAACCCTAGACTCCTATTTTGGGGGCATAGAGCGGGAAAAGGACTGTGAGGTCAGAAGTCCTGCTCCAAAAGCCCCAGGGGAAAACATGAGCGGGTTGCAGGCCATAGAGGACCTTAAGAAGGACTTTAAAAATCAAATAAGAGAAGTGGAGGAAAAATTAGAAAGAGAAATGAGAAGGATGCAGGAAAAGTATGAAATGAGGGTCAACAGCCTGACTGAGGAAAACAACACCTTAAAAAATAGACTAACTCAAATGGCAAAGGAGGCCCAAAAGGGCAATGAGGAGAAGAATGCCTTAAAAAGTCGAATTTGCCAGATGGAAAAAGAATCTCAAAAGTTCACTGAGGAGATTCATTCCTTCAGAGTTAGACTGGAGCAAATGGAAGCTAGTGACTTTATGAGAAATCAAGATGCTGTTAAGCAGATCCAAACAAACGAAAGATTAGAAGGCAATGTGAAATATCTCATGGGAAAAACCACTGACCTGGAAAATAGATCCAGGAGAGACAATTTAAAAATTATTGGACTACCTGAAAGCCATGATCAAAGAAAGAACCTAGAAATCACCCTTCAAGAAATTCTCAAGGAAAACTGCCCTGATGTTTTAGATCCAGAGGGCAAAATAGAGGTTGAAAGAATCCACCGATCACCTCCTGAAAAAGATCCCAAAAAGAAAACTCCCAGGAATATTATAGCCAGGTTCCAGAATCCCCAGATCAAGGAGAAAATACTACAAGCAGCCAGGAAGAAACAATTTCAATATTGTGGAAACACAATCAGAATAGCCCAGGACCTGGCAGCTTCTACACTGAGGGATCGAAGGGCATGGAATATGATATTCCAGAGGGCAAAAGAACTGGGAATGAACCCAAGGGTCACCTACCCAGCAAAACTGAGTATTTTGTTTCAGGGAAAAATTGGTCATTCAGTGGAATAGAGGACTTTCAAGCATTCTTGAGGAAAAAACCAGAGTTGAATAGAAAATTTGACATCCAGACAGAAGAAGGAAGAGATGCCTGAGAAGGTAATCAGTGAAAAGAAATCAAAAGGAACTTATCAAAGTTGAACTATTTACATTCCTATATGGAAAAGCAATAACTGTGACTGATGATATCTTTCTCACTATGAAAATAATGGAAGAAGGTTGTGTGGTCATATGAATACATATGTGAATGTGTGTGTATATGGTTACAGTTATATATGGATAGAGGGCATAGGTTGATTTTGTTGGGAAGGGAGAGTACTCAAGGGATGAAATTATGAGGTGAGAGAGGAAAGTGGCAAGAGGAGATGGGGAGAGACATGGTAGGGTAAACTATCTCATGTAGGGGAAGTGGGTGCAAAGGAGGGGGAGAATAAGGAAGGCTAAAAAGGCAAAACCACATTCACATTGAATTTGGTTCAGGGAGAAAATGACATACATACTAAATGGATATCTCAACCTGCAGCAGGATAGGGGGAAGGGGGATGAGAGGAGGGATGATGGATGGGAGGGCATCCTTGGGGTGAGGGGAGGTTGGAAGTACCCACTATAGAAGAGGGACAGGATCATGTAGGGAATGGACCAGGTGGGGGTGGGATGAGTGGGAGGGAATTATAAGCAGCCTTGCACAATATATCTACTATGATAATGTTTTGCATAGCTAGACATGTACAACATATACTGAATTACTTATATCCCAAGAAGGAATGGGTGACAAGTGAGGAAGGAAATGGATCTGAAATTCAAGGTCGTAACATTAAATGTTTCAAATATATATATAAATACCATTATTAATACTCTTTTGCCTATAATTGGGAGATAAGATGTGCAGGCATTGGGACACAAAGATTCATCTTCCTCTAATGGAAAAGTCGATGGGGGTATGGGAGAAGGTATGGGAGAGAGCAGATTGGAGGAAGCGATATCTTGTGGGACTGCTATTCTGGGAGGTTGGGTAGGGGAATAATGGGGGGAAAATGATTGTAACTCAAAATCTGGCGGAAATGAATGATGTAAAACAGAAGTTAATAAAGTATTCGTTTAAAAAAAAAGAAATAAAGCATAATTTGAAGAGCTAGAGAATTATTTACTGATCATGGTTAATCCAGGGCTAATATAATAAAAGTGGCAATACTTCTAGTATCAATATGCAGTTTAAATGCCTTAAAAATCAAACTACCAAAGTGATATTTTACAGAGGTAGAAAGAATAATCAAATTCATTTGGAATAAAAAAAGATACATAATGTCAAAGGAAAATAGAAATTTAGAAGGAATAGCATTTTTAGATTTCAAACAATACTATGAAGCAGCAACAATCAACCCATTTGATGCTAAATGGGAAAATAGATGCATGGATTAAGACCAGAAAAGAAGGAATAAGGAATAATGGAAGTCAATAATTCAGTGTTTCCTAAACTCAAAAAACATGAATTAACTATGCAACAGCTCCCTATATGATAAGAAGTGAAAAATGAAAAGTACTTTAACAGTGATTAGGGTTAGAATAACATAGCATATTCCAAATTAAACTCAAAATGGATACAAAACAAAAAATTAGAAGAGAATCATATCATTAACCTTTGATTATTGTGACTAGATGTACTTTTAACTAAACAGCTGATACTGGCAACTGCAAAATATAGATAATTTGATTAAATCAAAATAAAAAGTTTTCATACAAATGAAATTAATGAATGCATATAAGACAAGAAGAGAAACACCTAACCGGAGAAAATATCTTTGCATCAAATATTTCTCATAAAGGTTGTATATCCATGAAATATGAAAGAGAGACAGAGAGACAGAGACTAACGGTAACCAAAAATATTTAAGAACAAAAGCCATTGCCCAATGGAGAAAAGGTCAAAGAATATAAGCAAACTCTTCTCAGAGGAAAAAAAATAAACTATTAACAATCATATAAATAATTTCTTCAAGTACAAATAATAAATGAAGTGCAAATAAAAACAACCATGAGGTTTCATCCTCATACTAAGCAAATGATCAATGATGGCAAATAATACTAACAGTCCATTTTGGAAAGGTTTGGGGGAAAAAGAAAACTACTGCATTATTGGTGGAAATATGAATTGGGGTAGGTACTACCATTCTGGAAAGCAATTTGGAATTATGCAAAGGAGGAGACTAAAATACCCATACTCTTTGATTCAGAGAATTCATCAGTATACATACTCCAAGGACATAATTGGTGAAACAAAAAACTCACTCTGAAACAAAATATTAACACCACCACTTTTGTGATAACAAAGTAAATGGAAAGAAAGGCGATGCTTATCAATTGGGAAGTGACTAAATAAATTGTGGTACATGAATATAATGGAATATCATTATAGTATAAAGTGACAACCATGATACATATAGAATAGTATAAAAAAGATTTATATGAACTTGATATAAAGAGAAGTAAGAAGGGCCAGGTAAATAAAATGCACAATGACTAGACAAGTGTAAATCAAAATAATTACCAAACTATAATCAAAACTAAATGTGAAATTATAAAGAAAAAACTTGGCTAAAGGAGACCCAAAAATACTGAAGAAAATAACACTTTAAAAAGTAGACTAACTCAAATGACAAAAGAGGCCCAAAAAGCCAATGATGAGACATGTATTAAAAAGCCAAATTTACCAGATGGAAAAAAGAATTTCAAAAACTCACTGAAGAGAATAATTCCTTCCAAATTTGGAGTAAATGGAAGCTAATGACTTTATGAGAAATCAAGACACTATAAAACAGATCCAAACAAATGAAAAAATATGAGGCAAAGGCAATGTGAAATATCTCATTAGAAAAACCACTGACCTGGAAAATAGATCCAGAAGATATAATTTAAAAATTATTGGACTACTGAAAGCCATGATATAAAAAAAGAACCTTGACACTATCTTTCAAGAAATTCTCAAGGAAAACTGGCCTGATATTTTAGAACCAGGGGGCAAAATAGAAATTGAAAGAAATCACCAATTACCTCTTGAAAAAGAACCCTAAAAGAAAACTCCTAGGAATATCATAGCCAAATTCCAGAGTTCCCAGGTCAAGGAGAAAATACTGCAAGCAGTCAGGAAGAAACAATTCAAGTATTGTGGAAACACAATCAGGATAACACAAGACCTAGCAGCTTCTACATCAGGGATTGAAGGGCTTGGAATATGATATTCCAGAGGTCAAAGGAGCTAAGATTAAAACCAAGAATCACCTACCCAGCAAAACTGAATAAATTGCTTCAGGGTAAAATATGGTCATTCAGTGAAACAGAGGATTTTTAAGCATTATAGATGGAAAAACAGAGCTGAACAGAAAATTTGACTTTCAAATATAAGAAGCATAAGAAGGTAAACAGGAAAAAGAAATCATAAGGAATTTCTTAAAGGTGAACTATTTATATTCCTACATGGAAAAATTATAATTGTAACTCATGAAACTTTTCTCAATATGAGGATAATTGAAGGGAATATATGTGTGTATATATATATATATATGTGTGTGTGTGTGTGTGTGTGTGTGTGTGTGTGTGTATGCATGTATACCTATGTATACATATATGTATACACATATACGTATATACATGTATACATACATATATGCATGTATGGGAGGGGGTATGTGTATATAAATATATATGTGAATGTGTGCATATGTGTGTACATGTATACATAGACAGAGGGCACAGGATGAGTTGAATATGAAGGGATGATATCTAAAAAATAAAATTAAGAAGTGAGAGAGGAATATATTGGGAGAAGGAGAAAGGGAGACCTAGATTAGGATAAATTATTTCATATAAAAGAGGCAAGAGAAAATTTTTACAATGGAGGGGAAAAGCAGGAAGGTGAAAGGGAATGGGTAAACCCTATTCTCATTGAATTTGGCTTAAGGAGGGAAGAACATAAACATTCAAGCTGATTTAGAGACTAGAACAAAAGAAGAAAGAATTAGTTATGATATAGGGATATTTTTAACTTATAGGGTGAAAGAGAAGAACCTGATGAGAAATTGTAGCAGCAAGCACCCCAATATCCCCAGGGTGGCTGCCAACACAGGTTCTTAGATCTGCTTTTGTAAAGGAAAGCAACTCAAAATGGGTTAACAAGCTTACTTTAATCAAACAGTCAAACATTACCTAGTTCAGGGGAAAAGGTCAGCACCCTGAACTTCAGAGTTACAGAACTTACAGATCACACAGACAGGCTTCCAAACTGTCCAACCATTAATTATATCAATACCAAATCACAGTTACCAGAGAGGGAAGCATCAACATCTGGGTTTTCAAAGCCAGGGGGCTCTTGGACAACAGCCACC